>PVHX01004214.1:0-129446 GCA_004024805.1 Geosciurus inauris | reverse complement strand
TTCAACCAAACAGGTGCCAAGCCTGACTTCTACCTCATGGTCCTATGTGAGTGCCTGGGGTTCCAGCCATCATAGCTGCATCCCAGGCAGCCAAAAGGAGGAGATGGCAGTCACCTGTAAGGAGGCTTCCGGGAGTTCCCTCACAGCATTTTGATTCCATCTCACTAACAGAGTCTTGGAACGGGAAAGGCAATCTTGTAACTGGGCTCAAGATTGCCCTGAAAAACCTGGGGTGCTATTTCTGAGATAGAAGGCAGGATGCAGAGGGAGGCAGTTGCCATCACCCAGCCCTAATTCCCCCGTTGCCAGCCCAGACCCCCTGAGTGGTGCTGGAGGCCCGGGTCTCCTCCCTGGGGGTGGCTCCACTGGGTGTCTGGCAGGCTCCCACCCGCCTCCTCCACACCCTTGCTTCAGGGACCCAACTTCCCTCGCCCTGTGCCCGGCGGGAAGCCTGGGTGTCAGGGTGGAGCCTGCTCACTAGACCGGTGCCCTCGGGTCCCACACAAACCTGGGGTCCACCCCAGTCCACGCCCTCGCCATCCCTGGCCTGGACTCCTAGAAGCAGATCCCGACCCTTTCCTGTGTAGACAGAGAATGAACAGAGATCACACAGGGCTGAAAACTGGGCGCCCTTGGCCTTGGCGGCTCTGCCTTCTGCCCCCTCGCCCTCATCTCCTGCCGGCTCCAGCTCCTCGGCCATGCTGCTCACCCCTCCAGGCTCCTCCAGGCCCCTCGGCTCTGGACTCCAGCACTGGCTCCCCCTCGCGTGGTCCTCCCAGCCTCCCTCTCCCGCCGGCTCCGCCCGTCACTTATTTTTCAGATTACCAAGTAAAAGCCACTGGCTGTTGTTTTCCTAAGCTAACGTTTATTGAGCAAGTACTACGTGCTGGTTAAGTGGTTCAGGTGGTTAGCTGTTTATACAGATGCTCTCATTTCATTCTCCCCAGGGTCCAGAGCGGAGGCCGCAGAGGTGGGGGCGGCACATCCAGAACTCAGGCTCAGTAACTCTGGGACAGAGGCTGCCTTTAGCCCTCTGATAGGATGTGGCCCATCCCAGGGGACCTTCTCCCTCTCCCACTCTGCGGGGGCTTGAGGTGTGATCCCAAGGTGCTCCCAGAGACACACCTGTCAGACATCTTTTAACCCCTTTGTACCCGGATGGGTTTGTCCATGTCCCTTAAAGCCAGCTGCAACCTTCGGGTCCTCACGGTGTCCTGCATGTCAGGTTCCGTGTGCTCCGCGTCTGAGCTGGCTTGAGGGCCAGATGGCCTGGATTCCTATCTGTATCATGCTGTTTGTCGTGACCATGGTCAGTTACCTAACCTCTCTGTGCCTGTGTAAAAACTGTACGAGGTGTAGACGGGAGACGGGGTCTTGGCTGCCCGGGGTTGCTAGGAAGGATGCCTTGGGCCCTGCAGTCGCCTCTGGAGCCCTAGAGGGATTGGGGCCAGGATCCCTGTGGGTACCGGGTCCGCAGATGCTTGCGTTCCTGTGTGAGAGGCACAGTGTGCACCTGCCCCCGGCCCCTCCGCCGTGCGTCTCTGTGCGGCTTAGGAGGGCTCAGCACACGCTCCGCGCCTACTTGTTATGCTGCCTTGTTTAGGAAATAAGGACAAGAAAACGTCCGCATGTGTTCAGCCAGACGATGGCGTGACCGGCGGTTGAACCTGTCAGGAGATCCTGCAGATGTGAAAGCAGCGGCTGAGCCACCTGCACCTGAGCAGCACCTGCTACGGCGCCTGGCGGGGGCAGGCCCTCCGAGGGCAGCCCCGTCCCCCTCGTTGGGGTGCACAGCCCTCTGCGGCCCGGTCGCGTTTTCCCGAGAGCAGGCCCAGTGCTGAGCCCTCCCTGGCTCCCTGCATCCGGGATAGGCCCAGAGCACTGCCCTGGGTCGCAGCCCTTGCTGGAGGGAATGGACGGGGACGGGCCATCCCCGGAGCTCTTTCTGAAGGAGGAGCGTCACAGAGTCAGACTCCTGGTGGAGGTTGGAGGCCGAGACTCGTTCTGCCTTGGGAAGGTCACAGCTGGACAACAGGGGCCAGTCCTACTTGCTGCTGGCTCTGCACATGCTGGGATTCCAGGACAGAGAAGCACCTGCTTCCTGGAGAAGGGCTTGGAGGGCTGGCGGAGCGCAGCTGGCATGTCCTGCTCTGAGCACACCTGCGGGTGTCCACGAGGCGGCTTCGCAGGCCATGGCGAGGGCTGGGGCTGCACGGTCTGCAGCCTGGGTTCCGTCTGCGTTCCGGTGCTGACCGCCCGGGCAGCCTGGGTGAGTGGTTCAGCAGGGCCAAGCCTTGCTCTCCACTGACCAGGGCTGGTGATCGTGATGGGGCTAATTATAATTGCTCTAGAATCCAGCTCATAAGGGTATTATGAGAATTAAAAGGAATTCACAGAAAGCACTTGGCACAGATTTTAGCTGGAAACACTCATTAAATGACTGTTAATTGTTTTCTTATTGTCATTAATTTCTCCTTCAAAGGGTTTGCCCGCCTGTGTCTGAGGACGGCCGTGGAGAGATTAGCTCCAGGCCAACCATTGTTGCTTCTTGATATTGATCAGTTATTCATTAATTTCAAGGCCTTGTGCTTAATTCTTAGGGGTGTGCATCGGGCCCTCAGCAAGCTTCTGTTTTTATCAAAGAGGATACGCCTGTTTTATCAGAGCAAGTGACTCACCCTCTCTGGGCCTCCTTTATCTCACTGGTAAAATGGAAGATGGCGGGCCACACAGCAGAACCCTGAGGAAAGCTGTTGTGTTCTGAAGGAGCAGCTAGCGGGGCTGGCTGGCTGGGGTGGGGCAAGTAACGAAGCATGAAGCACGTTTCCAGGACAGAGCTGGGCGGAGGTGGAGGGAGAGGTTCTCCCGCCCCCAGGCTCCGGGCCTGTGTCTGCCGGCGCCCTCTGGAGCCTGGTCGCCTCGCTTTGCTGCCCCCGCCATCCTGTAACGTCCACTCACCCTGCCGGATTCAGGCCAAGGGTTACTGCCACAGGAAAGCCGTCCCTCATCTGCCTGACGGCGTCCGTAGCCTCCTGTGGATGCACCTGCTATTGGAGTTGCTCTTCAGTACTGCTGGAACCAGATTCTTCAAGGGTCAGGGGTGACTTACGCGTTAGTTCTTTAAGACCAAGTAGGGTAGGCGCCTGGCATGCAGCTCTTTCATATTTGAGTGTGTGGATACCTGATACCTGTCATCAAAATGAATGAATGAATAAGTAAACGAGGGACGTATCCCCACCCACGGTCAATGCCTCTGACTTTGAAGGTGGATGTTTGCCGTGGGGGCTGCCCAGGGTCACTTCCCCTTCTTCCCATACAGCACGCATTCGCATTTGAGGCTCTACCAGTCCTCCTGGGTCCATGTCACGTAAGAGGAAATAACTCCTCTTCCTCAATTATTCGATCACCTGGTCCTCTGAGTAGAGGATGGCTTGTCCCATCAGACAGAAACCAAAGACACTTGATCCAAGATGGTGGAGGGGGTGTCTTCCTTTAGGTTAGGTGAACCACAGAAGGGGGGAGGATGAAGCTTAAGCTCAGCAACAACCAGAGGTAGCAATCGGAGTTTTTCCTGTGTCTCACACTAGCTTCTCTCTGCATGTTGACCCCTTTTCCTTATAACAACATTTTTCATACGTCAGAAATTTGGTGACCACAGATCCTGGGCTTCACAGCTGGAGGAAGGATTTATAAGGCTGGCTCCTTAGAGGATGGGGGGCAGGAGGGTAGAAGGACAGGGAGAAGGGAGGCACTAGGGAATGAAATGGAATAAGCTATATTGTGCACATGTATTAATATATAACAACAAATGCCACAATATGAATAATTCTAATGCAAAATTTTCAATAAAATAAAATGCTGGCTTACAGCCTTGTAGTGGCAGAAAGAAGTCGATAATAGTGTTATGTTGCAACACCATCTTATTGTTTGGGAGGAAGAAGATGGAGATATTACTTAACATTAGATCTTGTTCAGTCAAACAGATACATTACAGTTTTAAGGATGACTACCTAATGAATAGCAACTAAATATATAGCATCGAACTAGCAGAGGGAAATAAAGAAATTGTGTTAGAGTTCCCTTGCTATGACAAAATACCTGAGAAAAGCAACTTAAAAGAAGGAAAGGTTGACCTTGGCTCCTGGTTCAGAGGCTCTCACCCGTGGTTGCTTGGCTCTGTTGTTTCTGGGCGTGTGGTGAGGCGGGGCATCGTGGCGGGGGCATGTGTGGAGGAAACCGCTCGCCCTTGGTGGCCGGGAAGAAAAGAGAGGGAAAGGGGGCCCCAGTGTCCCAGGCAAGGGCACAGTCCCGCAGCCTCGCTCCCATGACCTATCCTCCTTCCTCGAGGCCCCACCTCCCGAAGGTTCCGCCACCCCCAACAGCAGCCCAGGCGGGGACCAAGGCTGTGACACGTGGGCCTGTAAGGGATGCTTCACGTACAGACCTTGGCAGGAAGAAAGGAAAAGCAGTCCCACAAAGAGGCTTGGAAGGAAACACAAAGAGATGCACAGAATGACGGCATTTGGCACAAAACAGCAAGGCAGTCACGAGTGCAGAACATCGGGGGCTCGCTGAGCGTGGGGCTGACTCAGAACCTGAAAGGCAGATGGGGAGAGACCGAGCAGAACAAGGGAACTCTGCCTCCCTGCAAGTTGCAAGTGACACAGCCGAGCCCTGAAGACACCCGGGTGGGACGTGTCTGGATGGAAAGGTGGCAAGAGGTGCTCTGGCCACATCAGAGCTGTCGGAGCTGTGTGAACACAGGACAAATGTCCCTCCGGGAAAAGACGCGCTGGGGACGGTGATGGCAGCCACCCCGTGCTAACAGCACCAATTCTTCCAGAAGGGGTGACAATTTAAACTCTGAATAATAAAGTCTCAAAAAATATAAAAGCAAAACATGAAAGAGAATTAGGGAAATCCATAATGATGATGAGAGCTTCTACGTCACGATCAGGATCAGATCCATGGACAGAAACTGACAAGGATGTAGTTCACTTGGGGACCTTCTGAAAGGAGAGTAGCTTGGAGGAAGAGAGTTTGCTCAGGATTCAGGAAGCCCTGGGTTTGACCCCCAGCCCTGAAATTAAAACGTAGTATCTTCTGATGATCTCAAACACAAAGAATTCACACTCTGTACTAAATAATTAGCAAATATACATTCATTTGAAACACATTAATGCATTTGCAAAAATTGATGCCATGTAATAGGCCACAAAGCAAATTTCAAAATATGTCAAAGCATGTTCTATGGGCCACGTTTTCTGTCTACAATACAATCGAATAAGATATGGGTAGCAAAATAAATGTACAGAAGTGTGCGTATTTGGAACTTAAAAGATGCACTTTTAAATAAGTCACAGAACAAAGAGGAAATCTGAATGGAAATTAGAAATGCTTAAGAGAACAGCCCCAAAGGACAATTGTGGATTCAGCCAGAGGACAGAGCAGAGGAAGGACTAATGGAACTTCTGCGCAGCATCTTGGCCGCTTCCTGTGACCCTGCGTCGTTTCCAACAACAGGCTTGAGCGGGGACCCTGGCTGGCGTCCTTGCATCCCTAGCTTCTCCTGGCGACCCTGGTGGGGAGTTAAGTTTACAATTCTAACCAGAGGGTGTGGGTCCTCAGACTTAGGACCTGACAGTACTGGAGGGACAGCCACGCCGAGTGCAGAGGAGCAGGAGGGTCACAGCACCCTTGTCAGAGGCTTGGGCGAGGCTGGGGCCTGGTCTTCCACAACCTGGAGCCTCACCGAGCCCCAGGGTCCTCAGCTGCCAACACAGTGGCCACGTGGCTCAATCTGTGTGGCCGTGCAGCTCTGAGAAAAACAGCTTAAAACGCTCTGGCACACAGAAGATGCTCAGCAGAACACAGGCCTGTCCCCACCAGCTGCGATTGTGCTCCTGGCCCGGCCACGTCTGCCCTTCCTGGGCCACCCCTGCACTTTCCCATGCAGGTGCTTTTGGGGGCAGCTGGACATTTTAAGGTGTGCTGCAGCCAGTGTGGGTTTGGGGGGACGGTCGCTTTGTAATATCTTAAAGGGAAGTCGAAGGCTGAGCCTCTGCCCCTCGTCCCCGCCCGCACTTACCATGACTCACGCTCTTGGTGACTGCCATTCTGACCTGAGTGAGAGGAACTATCCATGTAGTGTTTTTTTTTTTTAATATTTTTAGTTATACATGGACACAATATCTTTATTTATTGTTTCTTTGTTTGTAATGCAGCGCTGAGGACGGAACCCAGTGCGTCACACGCGCGCGGGGCAGGCTCCCCCACAGAGCCCAGCCCCAGCCCTCCCCGTCGTCTTGATGAGCACGTTCCTGAGTGTAGGGAGGCTGGACGTCCTTTTGCCTATTCGTTGGCCATTTCTGTTTCTTCTTCTGAGGAACATCTGTGGAGCTCATTTGCCCGCTTTCTGGTTGGGATATCTGTCGGAGCAGTGCGATTCCCAAGTGTTGGAGCCAGTCCAGCTGCCCACCGACGGACGGACGGGGCAGGAAACGGAGGCGCACGTGCACACGACAGCCTTCTACTCCAGCATTCGGAAGAACGAAGTTATGGTGTTTGCTGGTAAATGGATGGAAGCGGAGAACACTGCGCTGTGTGAAATAAGCCAGACTCAGAAGATCTAAGGTCACATCTTCTCCTCACATGCAGAAGCTTGAGAGACGTATGGAAGGCACAGAAGGGGGGAGTGTCCTGAGCTAGAAAGGGAGATGGTGGCGTTGAGAGAGGGGAGGAGGTGAGGGAAGAGAGGCGGGCAAGGGGAACCTGGATATGTCCTGTGCATGTCTGAATATGTCCCATGAAATCCCCGTCCATGCGTGTCTCTAAGCAGCAGTGAAAACACAAACAGATGGACCAGGAGAGAGGGAAGAGGGCCGGGGACGGGAGGAGCGAGGAGGTAAGGACCTGGGATTGCAGGGAGCAGTTCTGCTGTATGCTGCGTGGACTGTCACCGTGAACCTCGCGTTTGTGTGACCATAACACACCAAGAAGAACATTTTTAGAAAGGGAGTTGGGGGAAATGAGCGAGGTGTTCCCGTGTGACTTGGGGGCGGACGCAGGCATCTGAGGAAGGGTCTGAGGTAGCCAGAATAAGGACTTAGGAAAAGCAGGAGGTGAAGAGAATTGGTGCAGGGGACAGGAGCCAGCCACAGAAGGACCTAGGAGTAACTTCTGGTGGCCGGGGACGGGGGGTGCAGCCTGAGCAAGCGGGCAGGGGCTGCCATCCCGGTGCGAGAACCTGGGCAGTCCTCTGTGCTCCAGAGGGAAGGCTTTCCTTTGGGACCCATCTAGTCTCAGAAATGGGCGCTGAAGCCTACGTGGGAAGGCAGACAACGTGCACGCTTTCCTGATGTTTGCGACCTAGTAAAGCCACCTGTGGGTCCCCAGCAGACCTCTGTGTTGCTCATTCCCAATGGAGCAGGCCGTAGGAAGCGGAGGAGGATCACCCTGTCTCCACGTCCACAGCCACGACTAGACTCCGTGCCTGGTGCCGTGACCATGGGCAAATCCCCGACCAGAGAGGGAATCTGCCTGGGTGAGTGGTCTGGGGGTACCACACGCTGCTGTGGAGCGAGAGGCTGCCCGCTCCATCGGCTGAACTCGTACCTGTTGGCATCTGCCTGGGACCGTAGCACTGACATTCCTCCCTACAAGAGTCCAGGAGGAAGGGGAGGCGGGGGAGGAGGAGGCAGGCCGGCGCCATGAATTTGGGGAAGAAGGGAAACCTGAATTTCTGAACGTCACGCAATGCAAGCAGGCTCCCGTCGCCTTTGCCCTTGTAGGGCATGAACCCACAGAGTCAAAAGTCGCACAAAATGGGCAACAGTCGAACATCCTTAAAGAGGAAGTCACCTTAAGAACGCAGTAAATCAGAAGCCTCAAAGCATTTTTCCTTGTTAACAAGCTGATCTTGGGAGGCACCAGAACGGGTCCCAGGACCCGAAATCCCACACAGGAAGCAGAACTGGGATCCCCTGCTGCTTCCCAAGGTGACACAGGAGAGCTGGCTGTGGTTTTCCTCTGGGTAAGGGACAAGACAGTGCTACACTGTGGCCCATCCATGGTCCAGGTCTTCCTTGGAAGCCCTGGGTAGCTTCCCTCACACAGCAGACATGAACCCACATGATTATGGGAAAGACACTGAAAGATAGGCCTTGTCGTAATTCATCACGAAAAGATATTTTACTTCCATGCATATATTGCCTATTCCTGAGCCTGGGCTGGCAGACGTGGAGAAGACGTGTCACTGGAAAGTGAAGCTTTGAAACGTAGTTTTCGTGTGCATGAGAACGGGCTTCCTGCACAGCCTCACGTTCCCTGTAGAGCACGATGTGCTCGATGCGCAGGAATCTCTGCTCCTGGGCAGGTCCTGGAGCTTTACCGGGTCTTCCTGGAGCTCAGGGAAAGGGAAATGATTTATTTGATCCTGGATGAAGCCAAATATTTGCACACCTTGCAGGTCACTTCTTGCTCACCTGGTGGTTTGGCCATGACTGAGGACACCCGCAGCCCTTGGGGAGCAGATTAGTCGAGCCGGTCTGGTGAGCAAGTTCAACCAGCTCTGCTGTTTAAACATCTCTGACCTCTGGGGGCCCTGGAGAGATTAATGAAAGTCAGCAAAGATCCTTTCACCATGCACAACATGGCTGCCCCGTTCTGGGCCCAGCAGACGGCTCCTGGTGTTCTGCCCGGGTCACCCGGTGCTGCCAGTAATTGCTGCAGCCAGCCTGGGGGGAGTGTGGGAGCTCAGTCAGCCTCCAGAGCGGGCGGGCTGGTGGTGGCTATTTGGGGATCCCTGTGTCTCTGGTACAATAATTATTTTTTCCCCTTCTGGAAGTGTCACAAAAGGTAGGAGCCTAGTACAGTTTGGATATGGTTTGAGTGTGTCCCCCAAGGCTTCATCTGCTGGGGGCTTGGATAGCAGTACTGAGAGGAACTTTTAGAGGCAAACCTGGTAGGAGGGTGTTTTAGTCAGCTTTTCTCGCTCCTGTGACTAAAATGACCCAACCGGAACGATGGCAGGGGAGGAAAACTTTATTAGAGGGCTTGTCGTTTCAGAGGTCTTAATCCATAGAAGGCTGGCTCCATTCCGTGAGGCTCAAGGTGAGGCTGACCATCACGGAGGGAGAGGACGGCAGAGGGAAGCAGCTCACACAGTGACCAAGAAGCAGAGAGGGACTCCACTCGCCAGGTACCAACACATACCCAGCCACGCCCCGTCCCCACTCCTGCAGCCACACCCACCACTTCAGTCACCACTCAGTGGATCCCTGTCGTGATTGAAGAGCTGATTGGGTTAAGGCTCCCAGGACCCAATCACTTCTCCTCAAACCTTCTTGCACTGTCTCACACGTGAGCTTTTGGGGGACACCTCACATCCAACCATAAGAGGTCCTTAGGCCATTGGGGAGCTGCCCTCAGAGGGCATTGGGCAGTTCTTGTGGGACCCCTGAGCTCTTGCAAGAGCGAGTTGCTGTGAGAGTGAGCCTGTGCCCTGAATCCCTTCCTGTTTTCTGATGTGACCTCTTCCCCACATGCATTACTGTCATTGTGAAGCCATCTGCCAAGAAGTCCTCACCAGTCAAGCCTGAGCCCTCAAATCTCTATAGCTGTGAGCTAAATCACCTCTTTTCTTTATGAAGTCACTCAGCCTCAGGCATATTGTGATAGCAATGAAAGATGGACTATTAGTCCTAATTTAGAGGTATTAGGATTTCAGAGCAGAGAGGGTGCTGTGGACCCCAAAGTCCAAACACTCTGTCAAGGTCCAAGCAGCTACTCACAGTGGGGCTTGGACTAGGGCGTCTGCCTGTTTCTAGTTCCCGTGGTTGCCTTTTCTCTGTGGCAGCCTGTTTTCCCAATAGCTGCACTTGTAAACATGGCTGTGATCATGCCAGTGTGGAGCCTCCTGGGCCTGCGGTCTGGAGAGGGGCGCCTCACACTCCTAATTCCAGCCTGGCAAACCCCAGAACTTCCCCATAACTTCTGTAACTTCCCTGACTTGGTCTCTCCTGGTGTCCCTCTGCCCCTGGGCTCTGGTTTTGTGGAGATTGTGTTTCTGCATGAAGCTTCCACTCCCACACAGTGAAAAGGAAAATCAAACTCCCACATGTGCCCAGGATGTTGCGGCTTTGGTACACTTTGCTCACGTGGGAGAGGATTGGGAATGGAGGAGGAAGAGGTTTGGAGAGCAGTCGGGTGAGCGAACATGTACAGAGCAACGTCCACATCAGCTTTCTCTTCCTCTTTTCAACGGACTGGTTTCAGAGGACTCGTACATTCGTGGCAGTGCTGAGTGGCAAGTGCTGGGTTCTCATGTGGCACCCCGACCGTTGCTTGCACTGGACACCCTGCAGCAGAGCACAGCGTATTGCAGCAGCACCAGCGGGGAGCCCACGTTGACGTGGCACCACCTGGAGTCCCCGGCTTTCCTCGGGGTCACTCTGGTGCTGCACATGCTACGGACTCTGACTGATCCGTGGTGACATGTCTCCTCTGTACAGAATCGTTAAGGGACTTCGCTGCCTGGAACATCCTCTGGGCTGGGCCTGCTGCCCCCTCTCCCTGCTAACCCCTGGCCACTGCTGCTCTGTCGCCTGCCAGTGGTCTTGCCTCTCCCCAACGATCCTGTGGTCAGAGCCAGGCCACCCGGGGCCTTTCCAGACTGGACGCTCAGCGTGCGCTGGAGCTCCCTCCGTGCACCTCCAGACCTCACGCAGGCCTCCACCCGGCCCAGTCCAGGCCCCCTTCCCAGCTTGCAGGTTCCTTTCCTGTTCCTGCTCCCGTCTCAACCTCTCAGTGCCGATGTGCCTTCAGGAGTTCCTCAGCCTCCTCTCGCTGTCGTTGGGGCAGCTTGGGTCCCCCCTCTGATGTCCCGGTGCCTGGTCCCCAATGTTCCTCTCTCAATATTTTCGATTACATTTCATCTCCATGGGTACTGCTTTGGTTTTCCATTATTGCCTCTCTTACCTCTAGCAAATGCGTGGCTCGGAAGCCACCTTCCCACGAAAGCTCTCTTTCCTCACCTCAGGGAGTAATGTTCTTTTGCTTTTCCAGAAGAATAATATTTTATGTTTACGTCATCACAGTGTTCCCAGATTATCATTGTACGTTGGGATGGCTTCTCTTCAGGATGGGAGGCTCCTCGAGGAGATGTACGCGCTCTTGCTGGCTTTTGCATCTTTCAGAGCAAGTTGTATGTGCTTAAATAAATCATTTCATCAGACCAACAGGAAGCACAATGAGTCCCCAGGGAACAGGACCAAAGGACAGTGTATTTTGAGGCTGATGTGGGAGCAGGGAGTTGTCATGCAGCGCTGACCCTGGAGGGGGATGCCGAAGGTGACCGGGTACATTTGTCTGGGCAGAGGGCATCGTGAGGGGTGTGTATGGCCTCGTTCCTCAGCTTACAGTGCTGCCTCTGGCCTGTGGACGCGGGCAGGCTCAGACAAGCAGGTCATGTTGGATTATTCATGACGCTCAGAACAAGGGGCCATTCCGCTCTGGAGAGCTAGCTGGAAGCCTGCGTTACTGCTTCTCATAGTGCATCCAAGTCCTTGTGGAATGTACGCCATCACCATGTCCCTGGGGTGGCTCGCAGTCACAGAATCATAGCACGTCAGAGTTGAAGAGAATTCCAAGAGGGGCGTGTCAACTCCCCTAGTTTTATGAGGAGGGAAATGCAGACCCTGCAAGGTTGAACAACCCTCCCAGGGTCACACAGAGGTGGAGCAGAGTGAAGGAGAACTCACAGGAGAAAGGAGGATCATTTGCCAATGCCAGCTCCACGCTGGTGCTATTGGTCACCGGGGAAGGCAGCGCCATTCCCTTTCTGCTGCTCAGGATGGTGCAATGTCTTGCCTGCACTTTGTGGGAAGTGATGGACCCATGCCCAGTCTCAGAACCTGAAGAGATGGTCCTTCTCTTGCTTGGTGCTCCTCACCGACGGCTGAGCTGGCCTTTGCAAGCATCTCCTGCGCACCCAGACTCTCAAGATCCTTCCTAGAACACTGCTCCACACAATGACCCTAGGAGGCAACTGCCGCCGTCTTCTTTGCTGGCAAGAAGAGGCTCTGGTGGTCCTCCCAGGACAGCCTGGCTTGTTACTAGAACAACCAGGATGAGGATCCAGTCTGTTGGGCACCTCCTGGGCTCTAGTCTCCTCCTCTGGAGAATTATGGGGCCTGGACATTTCCCACCCTAGCGTTCCAAGGAACCCTGCTCCTCCAGGCCAGTGCCGGTCATCTGCATCTCTAAGTCTCCCCTGAGTGCTGGGTGGACCCAAGGAACTTCTGTCGCCCCACCCCTGGAGGGTTATGCCTCTCCTCGGTCAATAGCACGGACTGTCCTGCACTTGGAGCGTTGCTGGGGACTCTGACGTCTCCGTCTCAGGCAAGAGGCTGAGGACCAGGAGGATTTCTCAAGGACCTTTCCCACCTACATCTGAGCCCCGAGAAGAAAAGAGGACATGCACACAGCCCAGAGAGCAGCGCCGCCCATTCTGGAGGCTTGGTGTCTGGCATGAGGGTCGCTCCACAGGGAAGGGGGTGCCCAAGAGAGCTGACGAAGTTGGAGATAAACAGATGCAGAGGGGGTGGAAAAGCCACTGTGAAGCTTATCCCCATGGAAACAGTAATTGTGGTCTTGGATCTTGAGCACAGAATAGGTAATTAAGTGAATCAGAGATTAAAATACAGCCTCACATGTATCAATTTAATGGGTGGGAAGGGGTTCAGAATTTGAAGTGGCCATAGCTTTCGATGCTGTGATTACGCAGATGGGCAGCTGTGAGGACTGGATGAGATTTGAGGCTACTTGAAGGTCAGGGACTCTTTGACCCTGTCCTTGGATCTCTCATCTCTCAGCACAGACACACACCTCGTGTGTTCACCAGCTCGCGGGCTGAGCTGGGTCACGCTTGCTGTTCACCTGCTGAGGGTACTGACCCGTCTGATGTGTATAACTCAACTTCCCTTTGGTACCTGGAGGGCAGATCACTGGCAGCCTACTGAAGCTAATAGGCACTAGGCTTTGGAAACCTTTGACTGGGTTTACAAATAGCTGCCACGTTGGGTCTGGCTGAGGTCTGGGCATTGTTCCCTGTGTCTGCCCTCGGTTTCACTCTGGAAGGAGTTGAGGCCACAGGGAAACTCCTGAGATCTGTCTCTGCCCTCAAACCAAGCTGATAATAAAGATCATTAGGCAAACAGAATATAGAATCCTTCCCATGAAATCCCCTTCTCCTATTTGTAAACATGTAGTTTGGACTTTGAATTTAACTATAATGGTAAATAGAAATCATTGGCTTCTAGTCCCAATGATAGAAATCATGCTGATTTTAAAACCACTAAGTAGAGATCTTTACTTGACCAAGTGGATTGACTCATAAAATGTAAACAAATATTCTTTCCTGACTTTCATTTTGGAAAAATCAGTTTTTTAAATGACTTATATGAAAGCCATAGTAACCTTAATTGGCCTAAGATAATATTTGTCATGAAAACAAGGGACAATTCCATCATTATTTTAAGTCTTTTAATGTTGGTTTTGCAGAAAATTCCAGCAGAAATCAAATATAAATTCCCGGCTTAGTTAATAGTGTATCAGTTAGAGAATTTCCTCTGCCATTCAAGGAAACCTGCACAAATCAAACAAGCTGCAGGATGTCTAAGGGTGTTTTGGAGATGCTTGAATTTCCTAGTTTTCTTCAGGTCTTAAAAAAAAAAGGTAAAGCCAGGTGTGGTGACGCATGCCTGTAATCCCAGCACTAGCACTTAGGGAGGCTGAGACAGGAGGATCGCGAGTTCAAAGCCAGCCTCAGCAATGGTGAGGTGCTAAGCAACTCAGTGAGACCCTGTCTACATAAAACACAAAATAGGGCTGGGGATGTGGCTCAGTGGTCGAGTGCCCCTGAGTTCAATCCCCGGCACCAAAAAGATAAAAAAATAAATAAATAAACGACAAACAAAAAAACACATGAACTTGGGGAGAGTTGATCAAATTACAGTAGGGTCTCGGTTTCCTTATTTAATCAGCAGCCATCTCAGGTGCTGTGAGGTCCGGCGCTGTCCATCATTTTGCTGGTTGCACAGCCACTTCTCTGGCCTGTACTTACAGGGCAACATTTTCCCTCCATTTAGTCCACTAATGCTGCAGTTCAAGTGAACGTGCATGGACTGCTTGGAATGCATGGGATTTAACGGAAGTTCTACTTCCCTTGACTTCCTGTGAAAGGCTCTTCTTTGTGGGAGGAAAGCTCTGTGAGATTGAAGTCAGTTTGATGTGGGCAGAATCGGAAGGGAGCGTAGCCAACATCCACGTTGAGATTACGCTTAAAGCCGACCCTCGCCTGCTCCCGGGGTCGGCCTCACGGGGTTCCACTCCCTCAATCCCCTTCTAAGATGAAGCTGAGGGCTTGCCGGGCACGGGCCACCCACGGGGGAATCTCAGGAAGGCGAGTGGCTTAGAATAGGCGTCGTGGTGAAGGACGCAAGCCAGCCTTGCAGCCCTCGGATGTGAAATGGCTCCTGACATTGTGCTCCTTGGACTGGGACGTCACCCCTGCTGCCACTGTGGCAGCCAGTTGGAGGCCCCTGCTGAGAAGCTGTGACAAGGACCTGGAGGCTGCTGTTACCAACAGCGTGGATGCTTCCTTGGGGCCTGTGCATGTGACAACCTGGCATCTCTGCCTCCATTTTTCATTTGTCTGCTTGCCTGACTCAGTCATCTTGGATTCCAGAGACGACAAGGCTGGTGGACCTGTCCCAGCTACCCTGCCGGGAGCAGTAGCCTTTTCAGTACTACCATGCGGGCTCCAGGTGACAGATCCCGAGACACATCAGCCACCACTGGGCCAAGCTGTTTGTGCACACTCCTGCCGTGTCCTCCTGGAGCTCACATCTGTGCCCCAAAGGTAGGGCTGGAGACGCTGGTCCCTGGCCCTCCCAGGACAGTCTGCGGAGGAAGGCTCCCTTTCTACTTTCACCATTACTTTTCTGTTTGGTTTTTGGGGACCAAATCCAATTTGGTCCTGATTTGTGGAGATTGCCTTTGTCCTGACTCCAGTAGCAAAAGTGTATGCTGGCGATGGATCCTGGGCTGCCTGACTTGGGAGTGATCTCCCTGGAACTCCGTCATTGCCACCCATGGGCAAGGCCAGCCCAACATGTCCCCTGCCACTCATCCCTTTCTGCTCCTGTCTCAACTCTTCTGTGGTGCCCCACCCTCCTCTTGGGTTTCGGGGCACTTGGTAATATCTGACCCATAGCCACCCATGCTCAGCCAAGGATCCGGTCTCTGCCATCGGTCTCTCAGGATTATTAAATGCTATCTGTCCTCTTCCTTGGGACTTGCCTTGACTTCTGAGGTCATAGTGTAGGACCAAATTGTGTCCTCTGTAGAAATGGTCCCAGAGATGTGGGTGCAGTCACTGGGCAGGGGCCTCTCCCAGGTCCCTTCTAGGACTCCACTGGCCCACTTGGGAGGAGATGGAGCCCTTCCTGCCCAGCCTGTGTTCCCCTTTGCAGTCCTGCCTCTTCGCCCTCAGCACAGGCTCCCAGAGCCTCTACCCCTCTGGAGCCTCTGCCACTCCTGGAACTGGCCCGGGGCTGGCAGGAGGGCCAGGAAAAGGAGCCTTTATTAAACACATCGTCTAGTAGCCAGACAATCAGGTGTTCATTATCTCATGTCACAGGAGTGCTGAGATGGAACATTCACATATTTTAAACTTGCTGAGAATTGTGCTTTAATATAATTATTGTTGAAAGATTCTTCATCAGAAAGGTTAACAGGAGCAATGGAGGTTAATGGCAGCACGGAGGAACCTGGCATCCTCTGATGATTGACCTTATTGATTTGTAAAGTGCCCTGTACTTCACCTTGGGGTGGCAGCTGCTCTCCCTGGTCAACTATCTCATGATGACACCTGCCTCTGCTGCGGCGGCACGGTGGCTCGTCTGTAGTCCCTCTGCCTCCCCTAAAGAGGAGCCCCCTTGGAATTCCTGGCAGGCCACAGCTGGCTGTCTGATTGCAGGATGGTGCAGACAGCTTGAACCATCCATTCCTGCAAGCAGCCCCTCCTACCCTCCTACTCCATCTACTCCAGGGTGAGGGAGGCCCAACGTGTCTGTCCTCTGTGAAAATGAATCCCTATCACCACCATCGTCGACGTTAGCCAGCGACGGCCTGCGGGGTGCACATGGGCCACAGACCTAATGGGCCCGAACCCTTCCTGTCTGCCAATCCTGAGATAGTGATCAACTCGAGGGGACCCAGGTGGCTGGCATGGTATGACTAGTGAGAGGCAGCCCTGCATAAAGCATGGTGGATGGCGCAGTGAAGATGCTAAGCAGAATGGCCCCTGGTGTCCCCCGTCTTTGCATCTCAGCTGTTTTCTCTGGGGCACCCAGGAGATCTGCCTCTAAGACCTTGCAGACCTCAGTTACCCAGAACTTAATCCCCACACGTGGGCCTCCCATCTGGCCTTTGTCTGGGATCCTTCTTGGGGTCCTCGCCCCGTGGAGGCCTGGAGAGGACCTCAGGGTTTCCAGTCTCATCTGTACCGGGTTTCCGGGGAGTTATGTGGGGAGCTGTTGGGATTGCCGGGGTACAGTGCTAATGCTCCCTCCCCATTCCTGGACTTGAAAAGAGGTGGAAATCACTCTCCCTCAGGTCATTGGAGGGGGAAAGAGCAATTTTTACCAACCTGAACGTTTCAGAGTCCACTGAGTGAAAATTCAGATGGCAGAAACTTCCTCCCACCCTGATGGGGTGGGGTGTGATGGAGGGGTTGTTTTTAGGAATTTAATTGATCTCTCAGATGGGTGGTAGGCAGCCTTTCCCACCGTCTCCTTCTCAGTGTTTGTTTAGCAGGGACATGAGTGGGGTTTGGGAGACACCAGGCAAGATGCACAGACTCCGTGCTGAGCCGAGCCCCACACGCTGGGGCTTTTATACTGGATGGTGCATTTCCGGCTGTGTGACTTTGGGCAAGTTGCTTTATCTTAAATTTGATAGAAATATCTACTTTAGAGGCTTGCTATAGAGGCTAAATAAGGTAATTAAAATGAATATGCCAATATTAAATAAGGGCTTAATACATGCTGGTTAGATGAGTTACTTGCTTTGAAAAATTTCCAGGTTCTAGTTTTGAGAAATAACCTATTTATGAACTTCTCTCTCCCCACCACATGTGTGTGCAAATGACTGGGTGGAAAAGGAGGTCATAAACTGATTGCAAAATACTCTTGAATCTGGAGAAGCTGGTACAGTCCCCTGCACGAAGACACTGCAGGATGACGTTAGCCAGTCAGTGATGGACGGGACCTTGCCGGTAAGGCCTAACGGGGCTGAACCCTCCTGTTTCCCAGTGACGTGGTTGTCGACTGAAGGCTGTAGCTCATTTCTTGTGCATGTGGTTGTGGTGATGCTGGGGTACGCAAGCCCCTGCACTGCCCGTCACCTGAGGGTATGGCAGTACAGTTACGCACAGGACCCAACACTTGATCGGGATCAGAATCGACTGCATAGCTGGTTTACGTATTTACACTAGTCATTATTTTACGGTGTAGTCTTACTTATAAAAAAAGCTTGCTGTAAGACGGTGGCCCCGCTGGCCTCATCCTGTGTTTGAGGTGTCTCATGGAGCGCCTGCTCCACACCGTCTGGGCTCCAGCGAGTGCACCCTGTGACGTTCACAGCGATGTGGCTGCCCCAGCGCACAGCTCCGGGGACGTGGCCTGCCACGAAGCCATGTGCAGATGGCTAACGGCATGGATGGGTTGGAGAGGGGACACAGAGTAGCATTTCTGGCAGAAGTGAGTTCCACACGTGGACAGGAGCAGGGCTGGGGAAGGTGAAGCTCCCCGGGAGGCGTTTTGGTGACTGAGCTCCCAGTGGTGTTTCTGATGGGAGTGGTGGCAGCCCCTCAGGGCTTGGTGGCCCCGAGCTGGGCAGGGGAGAGCAGCGGCTGTGAGTCCACAGGGCAGCCGGCAGCCGGGGTTGGCTCCCACAGGGGGATGCAGGCCCTGTTCCGCCCTGCCTGGGGAGATGTCTCTCACCCTCCTTCCAGCAGGGATCAGATGTTAAATTGAGGCTATTTCCAGCTGGATGGCCTCGTTTGGCTAAAATCAGACTGTGGCATGGAATTTTGGGAGAACGGGGTTCGATGCTGCGGCTACAGACCTAGATTTTGTTCAACTGCTGAGATGGAAATGAAAACCACAGACGCGGAGGAGAGGGCAGCGCCCGGAGGGCCTTCTCAGTCACTTGTCCCTCTCTCTGGCTCGTGTGTGGGGTGGGCTGAAGGCAGCCTGCAGGCAGGTCTAGGTGCAGGCCACTCAGCGCAGGTCACCAGGTCCATCCTGCAGAGGAAGCCTGGCTTCGTTCACCCGGGGGATCCTCCCACCCTCTGCACCACTGCCACTCCTGCACGGGCACCCGGGCTGCCAGGGGCTCTGCCCTGCTGGGAGGGCGTGGGTGGGGCAGGGTCTGCCAGAGGGCGTGCGCCCAGGCCAGGCCTGGCCGTGGCAGTGCTGGACACTCTTCCCATCTCATTCCTCAGCAGGCTCCCTCTGCCTGGGAAGGCCACCTCAATAGGCAGAGGCAGGAGGGGCCGTAAGTGACAACTGGCCATGAATTCCATGGCAGGGGTTGAGGGGCACAGGAGGCCATGTCCAAGGTCAGTGCGTCCCAGCCCCATCTGCTCTGGTGCAGCTGTGGAGGACAGGGGGAGGAGCAGGAAGACTCAGCTGGTCAGCAGTGGTGAGGAAGCCAGGAGGGGAAGCCACTTGCCCCCAAAAGACCCCGTGTGCAAGATTTAGCACTTGCAGTTCTACTGCCGGGAATTCTCTCCCCCACCTTGGTGTTTGTTTCCTAGCTCAAATGTCACCTCCCAGGGGGAGAGGCCTTCCCTGGCCAGCTTCTCTCAGCTTCCTTTCCTGTTGCCTGCTGTCTGCCCTCAGGGTTTAGCGAGGTCCCCCTCTGGAATGTAAGCCCCCTGAGGTGAGAGGGCTGTCCCCAGCCCCTGCAGCTTTTTCAGAATCTCAGCTCTTGGTGAAGGACCCAAGTTTGGACCTCCCCCCACTCCTGGGCCCCACCCGTTAGGATGCCAAGTGCCAGGCCTGAGGGCTGAGCTCTAACTTCCCGTGCTCAGCTGCTGCCACATTCTGAGGGTACAGACCTCTTTTATTTAAGATAGGACAAAAATTAGACTAGCGAAAGAACATATATAATGTACACAGTAGTGGAGCCAAGTAGCTGAAGGTGAGTGAGTTTACCCACTGCTTAATTTTAAAAAAATATGGAGGTGAATTTCACGTAATGTAAAATTAACCACTTAAAAGTGAACTATTTAACGACATTCAGTACATTCACAATATTGTGCAACTATTACTTATATTTAGTTCCAAAATATCTCCATCACTCCAAAAGAAAATCGTGTGCCCATTAAGAAGTCTGCCTGTGTTCCCGTCATTCCTCTATTCCCCGGCAGCTGCCAATCCGAGTTCCGCCTCTCTGGATCTAGGTTTTCTATGTTACTTATAACAGGATCATACAGCCTCTTCTGTTGGTCTTTTCCACTCAGCATAATGTTTAAGGTTCACCTCTGTTGTTTCATGGATCAGTACTTTGTTCCTCTTTATTTCATTGCACGAATATACAACTGGTTTATCTATTCTTTTTTATTTCTTTTGGTCCTAGGGGTTGCACCCAGGAATGCACTGAGTTACATCCCCAGCCATTTTTATTTTTTTAGTTTAAGACAAGGTCTTGCTACGTTGCTTAGGGCCTCACTAAGTTGCAGAGGCTGGCCTCAGACTTGTGATCCTCCTACCTCAGCCTCCCGAGTAGCTGGGATTACAGACATGTGCCCCCGAGCCCAGCTTCTATTTACCTGTTGATGGATATCCGGACTGTTTTCAACTTTGGGCAACTGTGAACAGTGCTGCTACCAACACGGGTACTTATTTGAGCATCTGTTTTCAATTCTTTTAGGTACATACCTGGGAGTGGAATTGCCGGGTCATATAGTTGTTCCGTGTTTACCTTTCTTAGTAGCTGCCAAAGTGTAGGCTACAGAGGAAAGCTTGCATTGCGTTATGGCAGTGCACGAGAGGGCACAGTGTCACATCCTTACCATCCTTACTTATTTTCTGCTTTTTAAAAAAATTAGTATAATCATCCTAGCGGGTGTGAAGAGGCGCCTCATTGCGGTTTTGATTCAGATTTCTCACCTATTGCTTAATTGAGCAAAGCTCAGTTTTCTAAAACAAACACACTTGAATAGTTTCTAGTAGTGAGAAGAACGTACATGTTAGGGCAGATGTGAGTGACATTGGGTGGCACCTTACTGGCTAGGAGAAAGATGAGCTTCTCATTTGACAAGTGCCGTCGGGGAATTTGCCCACTTGCTCACGCGCCAGTCACTCATAGCCCTCCGCTGGCTAGGGGCTGCCGACATGGAACTCTGGTTCCCACCCCCACAGGCCCAGCACTTGGCAAAGGCGGAAGCTCTGAGCCGTGAAGGAGGGTGGAGAGCGGCTCATGCTTCCCACGAGTGAGGCTCACGCGTATCTGTCCCTGTTCCCTGACATCTGGCACCCCACCTCCGGCTCCTCGGCGGTTCACGAGGAAGCCAGGTGGAAGACAGAGTCCGGCACAGGAGGCTGCAGGCAGCCGGTCCTCCTTGGGGTAGAAAGGCCTGAATTCCCAGGGCGAGCATCCCAGGTGGTGTGAGGTGCTGAGTGTAGACGTCACTGACTCTGCTCTCAGGTCCTAGGGGATCGCGTCCTGTGGGCAGAGCATGGTGTGGCCTGCAGGAAGTAGGAGAGCAGACGAATGCAGAGCAGTACCAGCCACCTGGAGGACAGATAGGACACTATCTGACCATCAGAATAGGAAAGGGAGCAAAAACAAGCTGCGGCAGAGGGCACTCAGCTCTGCTGGGCTTCCAGCCCCGGCAAAAGGCTACTGCACAAGCCCTGGCCCAGGTAGCGTCCCGAAGGGCGAATGCGGCTGGGAGGGGGTGACTGCTCAGATGCTCTGTGGCACAGGCCACTGGGCCAGGTCCAGCCCTACTTGCTGCGGGGATGGAGCCTCATCTCACGCTGAGCTGTCTGCACTGGCTTGGGAACTCAGCGGGGTGGAGGTGACACTTCCGTGTTCCTGGCATCTGATTGCCTTCTTGTTTTAGAATTTGAGCTGACTCCTATGATTTTTTTTTTTTTTTTCAGTGCTGGGGATGGAACCCAGGGAAGGAGGGCATCATGCATGCCAGGCACGTGCTCTACCACTGAGCTGCACCCCAGCCTGCACTGATTTCTAAATGCTCAACTGGTATACAAAGTTGAAGTGCAGAGAAATGTAAGTTGCTATAATCACTTCTTTAAAAAAATGTAATTATGGCTTCTTAAAACAAAGGGCCAATGGTCTCATTCAAAATTATATAATCTCAGTCCATTCAGCTGGACCAATTTTAAGAGATTTTAATACATAATAATAATAGTACTGAAATAATAACTAGTTGGTGTTTTTGTGGCCTTACCATATGTCAAACACTATACTAAGAACAAATCCCACAGGGAATGCTTTCAGGGCCTGGCCCAACCTCCTAGAAATGAGGCCACATAGAGAATGAAGTCAGACCCCATTCCCACTAATCAGCCCGAGAGCTGTTTTTCCAACACTCCAGGCCTTGAAGTTGCTATGAGAAATGCCAACAAGAAACCCTTTACATTTTTATTTCAAGCAATACAATGGGGGGAATTTTGTGGTGCATCCCAAGTGACCCGCATCCTGCTGCAGAGGGTAGATGTTTCAGCCATCAGTTATCTTCAGAGCTTAGTCTTTCTCACTGTGGGAGGGTGGCCGGCCCTTACAGACTCTTGGCATAATTCAAGACACGGTGATGAAGCTGTCAAGGCACTTGGAGACTAGACTTCCCATTAACAACCCGAGTTCTAATATTTGGAAGCAGATCCCGTTCCTCTTTGGTAGACAAACATCGGAGCCCTAAAGAATGGAACGTTCTCACAGGAGCGGAGCAGACCTGAGGCCTTTGGCAGACAAGGTGGCTGAACACAGCAATTAAGTGGGACGGGCTGAGGTGGAAGGACACAGTAGAGGGACAGGTGCACCCTTGGAGGTGGAGGAACGCAAACAGCTCCGGGCCTGGGCAGTCCCTTCTGGGCAGGGCCCCAGGAAGCTCAGTGCCTGGCACATTAGAGGCATGTGCTATTTAAAAAGAGGGCTGAGTTGAGTTAGGAGCTATGCCCTGGGGACCCCTGTGTGACCACGGCAGTTGGCCTGCAGTATGGCCCCACCTCAGAGGCTGGGTTTGGATTTAGTTGGGGCAGTGGTCCCAGGACTTTGCCCCTCTCAAAACTTCTGATGTCTCACCTGGAGCCACACAAGAGGCCATTCAGAGCTGCTGAGAGGGAATAGTAGCAGCAAAGTGGAAATCAGGACACAGCAAAGCCAGGTGATGGGTGGACTGTGCTGAGGGGATGCGATGGCCACGCCAGGTAGCGGGCCACGCCATGCCAGGCCCAGGGCTGGACTCAGCAGCTGTCAGATCCAGGGTGCATGGAGACTCAAAGAGCTGCTGAAATCTCACAGCACATCCTGCGAGAATTGTCAGGGAAGAAAGGCTTGGGAGCAAGGACACACATACTGCCCAGTGAATTGACATGAGGCAACGGATTTCATTTGATTGACACCCGCTGATTCCTCTGGGCTCATCTTAAAGGTATACGCCTTGGGATCAAGGAGGAGGCGGGAGGAAGTATGGAGATCAGGTGTCTTGAGGAGGCCCTCCCCATCTCTGCATTCTGAAGCTCTGTGAACTTGGGATGCAGAAGTATTAATATAACTGACCCTGGGCTCCATTGGAACACGGACACTTTCCAGCTGCCCAGTTCTATAATAATGAGGTTTGATATCAAGAGGTTCTGAGGGGCTGCTTGGGGGTCCCTGGCAGAGACTCCGTTGTGCTTCCTAGCTTCGGCCTTGGGTATGGAAAGGTGATTAAAGGGACGCAGAGAAGCAGGAGTAATTTGCTCTGTTGCTTTCAATGTGCATTTGGTTGTATAGGTGCCTTGAGATTTTTAAACATTAGCTCCTTTTAAATCAACTTGGGCACCTTATAAATCAAAATGATAAATGATTGATAAATAAACTGTCATTGCTACAATTAGATTTTCCATTATACTTGTATGCTATAATTTAAAATGTAATTTCCCTTGAAGCTCATAAAGGCACTGTAGTAATAGGGTGTCACAATGTATTAGAGGCACGTGTGAGCTCTGTGGCTGAGCACGCACCTTGCTGAAGTGTGAGGCTGAGCTGTAGGTTTAACACAAATGCGCATGTGCGGCTATGGGTTCAGGGGCAGAATGTGACATCCAGGGAACTGGGTGTTTCAGCCAGACAAGCGGGACACTTAGGAGAAAGGAAGTTCTCCTGATGGAGGGGAAAGGGAGGCGTGGACATTGCCCAGCAGGTGTATCCTCAGATGAAATCATGGCACTTTGGCTCTGATCTCTCGGAGAGTTTAATGAGCTTTATCAAAAAAGACAAGAAAGTATCCCACAGTTTGGTTTTGGCACCTGTGCGGTGCGAGCACTGTACTTCTGAGCATCTGCTGAACTCCAATCTTTGGAAATGGGGTTCAGAGATTTCTCGGGCAAATGTCCCTGGCCAATGTCAGACAGAGCTGCATCTGCTCCATTCTTTAAATGTTTGGAATGATTGACATAGCATTTTATACTCTTAAGATAAATTCTGCAAAGAGGAGACTCAAAGACTTCTGATCAGCATGCAAGGCTTAGTTAGATGAATCTGTATTTGTGTATCCAGGTGGGATTTAGCCTGGTCTTGTAGGTATATTTTCTTTCCAGACTCAAGGAAGTTGTGGTTTCCCTTATGCATGGGAGGCTTTATGTCTGAACATATACACTCACCAATTCTAGCTTCTGAACCCCTCAGGTGCTTTCCCCTAAAACCTTCCCCCAAGTGACACCCCATTTCTGTGAGTGATTGTGGAGTTATCTCTTAGACATATCCCCACTAATGCAGGTGTTCACCTTGATCCCATCCTCCTGGATGGTATCCATTAGCACATGAAGAGCATCGGTGCTGAAACAAAAGGAATGTTCTAGAATTAAAAGACAGCCCCCCAGTGTCATGAGGGGTCAGGTTTCCACCCACACATCATATCCCTGCTGTGCCCTTGCAGCTCATTAGAGCCACATCTCCACATAGAAATTCTACCCACTGAGTGAGCAGAGGCATGTCTCCGGGCAGGTGTTAAATCAACAGTCCCCGTGTTCCAGGGCCCCTGACCCGAGCCGGCGGGAGTGACCTGAGATCATTCCGGGTGCGGTGGAGTGTGGTGTGCAGGTCTGGTTGGTGTCAGAAACCCTTGTGCCCATTTATAATTCCTCATGTAACTCTTCCCTCGTCCCCAAATTGGCCATCAAGTGGTTCAATTGACCTTGAAATGTAGATTGTAAATTGTGACTTGAGAAAACCAGAGATTCCAAAGTGATTTTTCTCTTTTCTCTTTCCAATTTGGCCTTCACATGTGATCCATTTTTTTAGCTTTCCAGGGATTTTTCTTTTCCTGCTCAGATGGACACATGGCCTTGTTAGGGAGAGCTCTTATTCACACGCTTACAGCTATTTGTTAAAAATAATGAATCCAGCTCCCAAGACCTCAAGAGGAGGCTTCCAGGGTGCGAGAGAAAGTTTATTGGAATTGCCATTGGAATGTGAGGACTTCTGGCCTCTCTCCCTGGGGTGGCAGTAAGGTGTGGGAATTTTTCCCTGATTCTTTAGCAGGTTTGATGTTACACTTAGGGAAATGGAAGACTGTGCAGGACGGTGCATTAGTCAGGGCCCGGGCAGAGCTAACCCTTGTTTACAGTCTCCTTGGCTATGTCGAGGCTCCCTGCCCTTTTCTATCCTCTCCCTCGTCAGCCTGATTCAAGAATCGATTCAGGTGTTTTGATACACTCTGCTGTCACAGTTTCTCTTTCTGTCTTTTCCTTAGCTTGCATTTCTTCCCTTCCAGGGAGCAGTCCCCATGTCTTATTTGTCTCTGCCTCATGGGCATTCAGATTCTGGCAGGTAAATTTTATTGAATAGAAATGTGTATGACTCTAAGTGCCTTCATTTCTTCTGAATTAATCCAAGAGTATTAGTCAGCTTTCTGTTACTGTAACAAATACCTGAGATAATCAACTTATAAAGAGAAAAGGTTCATTTTGGCTCATAGTTTTGGAAATGTTAGTTCATGGTCTGTTGGGCTTGGGGTGAGGTGGCATAGAATGGAAGGGACATGTGGAGGAGGCCGCTGCTCACCTCACAGCCAGATGTGAAAGAGAGAAGAAGAGGAGAGGCTGGTGTCCCAATATCCCTTTCACCGCTAGGCCCCATTTCTTGGAGTTGCCACCATCTCCCGGTGGTCCCAGAGGCCAGGAACCAGGTCTTTAACACATGGGCCTTTGAGAGACATTCTAGACACCAACTACTGCACCAAGGCAAACAAACAACAAACATAAAGAGGGAAAAAGGCAGGTCACACATAGAAGCTGGATGATCCACTGATCATAGACAGAAGGGTCCACAGGAGAAATTTATCCTGCCCCAGCTCGTAACGGGAAAGTGAAGCGCCCCGTGGAGCCTCTGGAGCTCTACCGGGAGCCTGTGGGGAGGTGCTGCCCCAGGCTTCTCGCCCCTCAGGCTGGTCCTCTCTCTATCTTCTAATTTAAGATCTGAATCCTGTACCCTGGAGATGTGCATCCTGAAGCACCAAAGTTCATGAATTCTGGCAACTTGTAATTCATCAGAGATATTGCAAAAAACCCGGTAGCGTTATACTTCATTTTGCTGGAGAGAGGCTGCATGTAAATCAAAGCACATTTGAAAAACAGAAGGAGGTTGCTCTATTTAAATTAACCCCGTAGTCAAATCTTGCCCAGAGGTGGGGCTCTTTTCCCTATGTGAATAACTGCAGCCTAATTAATCTATTTTTGTTACTTTCAGTTTTTAGAGAGTGAAGGCCTCCTTTTTAAAAAGAACATAGCGAATCCTGAAGGAGAGGGTAGTGAACATCACCCTGAGACGGAGTGGTGGTTTAGGGAGCTCACAGGCCCTCTCAGGGGTCTGTCCTGGACCCAGGCACTATGATCTAGGATTAGGGTATCTACTGGGATTCTCCTTCCCATCCTTCCCTGTCCCTTACGTCTTCTCTCTTTCTTCTTTCCTCTTAATTTTTTTTAATGGCATAAAGGTGAACAAGTTCCATGGAGTTTGGATTATTTCCTGCCTTGAGTTTAATGACAGCTCCCTGTTTTTGCTCCCCTAAGGAACAGGAAGGGTGCAGGGTCTGGATAACGAGCACTGAGCCAGTGCCAGGCTCTCATGAAGAATTCAGCACATGCTCATCAGGGTTGTGGTAGCTGCTGCTGCAGAATCTTCACATCTACTTCCAGAAAATTCCAGAACCATCATTTGTCTCTTTATGCAAAATGCTTTGCTGGGAATTCTGGAATAATGGGGAAACACCAGAGGCCTCTTCCCAGGCTTATCACGCTGTTCCCTCCGTCCACCTTGGAGGTCTCCTGTGGGCACCTGTCTGGCTTCGTCATGGACAAAGCCCAAGAATCCTGAGAAGGCTCATGCGTGTGTGCACGGGCAGAGCCACCGGAGCCGATGGCGGGAACGGGTGTGTGCTGCGGAGCTGAGAGGAATTTCTTAGCAATTCTCCAATTCTTCAGCTGCTTTTTTTGCACCGTGTCCTTTCCCCACACTGGCTCCTCTTCCTCTTTCCCTCCGACTTTTCCACCTACTATTCTCTTTATCTTCTGGACTCGTCTGCAGTACTTATTTCACTTCCCCAACACCTTGGCATTTGCACTGGTAGACGGTATTGTCACAGCTGCCCGTTCAGATGAGCTGGGCCTGCAACAGGGCTGCTGATGCCCAGGTGCTGAGGACCCCCTGTTGACGGTGCTGTGTGAGCCGTGCAGGACACACAGTGACAGCTGCGAGCGGGCAGGCCCTGGAGCACGTCAGGAGGGCAAACCCGTTCTCCCCACGCCGATGCTCACCGTTAAAACTTCTAACCAGGAAACTAAAGACAGAACAAGGGAAGGCCAACTGGATCTTGCATTCTTAGTGACAAACTGTGCTCCGGTGCCTTTAAAGGCGTGTGTGCCCCTGGCCTCCTCCAGGGCCTGGGCCTGGTCCAACCTACCGGGAATGATGCCCTGTGTAACTGGTCTGTGGCTTCTGAATCCAATTGTTTTTCTTATTCATTAACAGCTCTTCCTTCTCTCTGGTCTTTTTAAAAGGAGTCCTCTGGTCCCTTGGAGGACCTGTGGTCTCAATTGCTTTCCTAAAAGCAGAACCTCCGTGTGGCTTGATGTGCATTTTGAAATGACCTGGCAGCTGAGCTGTCCCCGCACTGGGCTGGTAACGTGTTGTGCAAATGGCTGAGGCTCTGACCTTCCAGCAAGCTGGCCTGCCTGGCCAGTTTGTTCAATCTCTGCTCCTTTCTTCTGCTGCGACGCTGAGCCTGGATAGCTCGCAATACAGCAAGACACAAGGGGACGCAGGATGCGAACTTCCTAGAATATTCTTCTATGGGAATTTTCCCCTTGGATTGTTCGTGAGAGGTTCTCAAGCTCTCTTGTCTATCCAACGGTCCGGCAGACGCTGCGGGCTGCCCTTCTCGGAGCTAGGTCCAGTGAGGCTCTGAGGGGGCAGGCCCAAGGGAGGCAGGGCCCCTGGACTGAGCAGTGGGGAGAGAGGTTTAGAAACTGAGTTGAGATCTCTGGGAGCACTGGGCAGAGCTGGCCAGGACTCCTGTGCGCACAGACCTGGGCAGGGGGATTTTCAGAGCAATTCATGCAAGGTAGGGGAGAGGCTGGAGAATGACCAGGACAGCAGATGGTGAGCTCTCAGCCCCTGGACGGAATGTGTGGTCAGAGCTGGAGGAATATCCACGTTGCCCAGAGTCACAGCGGCTGCTCCAGGACTCAGATTCCTTGAGCCGACTCCGACCCAGAGCAGGCTGCTCTCGGGCCTGGTCAGTGGAGCAGGGGTAATTATTTTGTGAGTGAATTTATGACTGTTGAGAAATGTGGAGGAAGGGACTAATTGTTGAGTATCAATAATTTTGATAATGAATACTCAGCCTGGGGTTTAGCTCAGTGGTAGAACACTAGCCTCACACGCATGGGGTCCTTGGTTCAATCCTCAGCACTGCAAAAAAAGGACTCACGAATTATTAATTATCACAATAAAATATTGCTTTGATTGTTAATTAAAAAGTCATAATGATCAACACTCAATTGATTGTTGAGTGATAATTTATAAACTAATTATAGAGTATCTGCTGTTCTCCAGACATTGATTTTAAGTGTACATCCTGTTTTACTCCTGAAAAGATGTGTGGGCTTCATGTTTTCATTCCTATGGAATAAACAGGAGTGCTGAGAGCTCCTGAGGAGAGGCATGAGCTGCTTAAGGTCCTCTTTTGTTAGTAATCAGCACCTAGAATGTTCTTTACAGTATTTCATTCCTTCAATGAACAATGATGATGATAATAATGAAAACATAATTAAAATGCCAAAGTGGTGCTTTTTCCTGGCCCTGTGATAATGACAATAATAACTAACATTCATTGAGCACATAAAATATTCCAGGAATCACACTGACCACTTTTACATGGTGTATTTAATTCCTTCAAAACACAACCAAGAAAGGATACGTTTTCTCTCTTTCCCTTTTCACTGCTGTGCCGATGGAAAATCTGAAGATTCAAGATGGAAACTGTCTTGCCCGGGTCGGTAGCTGGCAAGCGGTGGAGACAGGAGGGGACCCTAATGATCTCACGCGAGAGCTCCTAAAGGCTCTGCGGCAATGCACACATCCATCAAGGGTTCCCTGGGGAGAGAGTAAGATGGATGGGCACCTCCTGCTGCTGAGAAACTCGGTCTGTCACAGGAGGGGTGTGCCAAGTGGTTCCGAAGCAACTTCATAAGTCTTGTCCCCACAGCAAGTGCAGGAATCGAGGAATCTGGGAGGGAAGCTCTTGGCTGCAAGTGGGTGCAGAGGGATCGGATCCAGAAAGCAGGAACGGCGCGAGGGGCGTGGGGCTGTCGGGGGGGTCACAAAGGCAATAATACATAGCGGGTGGAAGCAATGCAGTTAGGAGACGGGAAGTTAACTGATAAAGAATACGCACTCGGAAGGAGATGGCTAAATAACTAGGCCAGAAAATAGCACAGGGTACTTCTAAACAGCAAGGGAGATTCTTAGGTCCCTCAAAGTGCCCAGGGGAACGTGCGGTCGTGAGTGACGGTCCCTCCTTAGGGCAGAGACATAAAAGCAACAGACCCCCTGATAATGGACTGGAACCTCCAAAACCGTGAGCCCAACACACCTTTCCCTTTACAAGTCACCTCAGGTGTTTGTGGTAGCTATGGAAAGCTGGCCGGCCAGTGGGAAGGGCTTTCAAAACCAATGCTCGGATGCTAGGTGCCTCGGATGCTAGGTGCCTCGGATGCTAGGTGTCTCGGATGCTAGGTGTCTCCTCGTTGGAGCCCTTTCTATGCAAAACACTAACACACACCCCTCACATACTTTATTTAAAATGCATTCACACAGGTGCCTCTTGTTCAAACTAAACAACTCAGAGTTCTTTCTCATCCTCCCCAGGTCCAGCCTAGGAGCTCACTTGTCCCACTGGGAGAACCTGCAGGGTCCCTTCCCCCATCTTACCAAATAACGTCGCAACCACTGCACCAGCACTACTCACTGAGACAAAGCCATGCGGTGACTGAAGTTAGAGTTCTTTCCATAAGAAGAGAAAATACATGTTCAAGATCACATGAATTAATTCTCTTGCTGTTAGGTTGACAAATTAATTTAATGCTCAGTTACCTGTATTTGTTTATTTTTCCCCTCAAAACTTGATTTTAGAATGTGCTGTATTCATCTTTTAAAATTTATTTTTATTTCGAAATATGGACAATATTTAGATATTCTACACTCAAAACTGCATAAGAAGGTTTATTCCTATTCCTATTCTTTTCATCTTGTTTCCATCTCTGATAAGTAGCCGTTTAAATTAGTTTGGAATTCATTTTTCTTGCATTTTTCAAAACCAAGTAAACACACACACACACACACACCCCACAAGCATGCACAAAAGATCATATGCTATGGTCGTGGTCTCCTGGGTAGCTGTAAGAAAGTACCATAGACCAGATTGCTTAAAGCAACAGAAATGTATTTCTCACAGTTCTGGATTCTGAGGTCAGGGCTGGGACACTGGCGGAGTCCTTTTCTGAGGGAACTTCCCCCATTCATGTAGATCACACGTGGAACTTGAAGGAGAGATTGTGGAAGTGTATTTAGGGTCACTGCCACGTGGATGGTATGTGAACAGTGGGGCAGGACGGGTTTGCCTGGAGACCACCCTTGGCAGCTGTCGTAATGCTCTTGCTGATGCAGCTCAAGGCCACTTAACAGAGAGGCATCCAATTCATTTGCCATAATTCAATGCTTTAATGGCTTATAGATTTTTTGAGCAAATATTTATGGAAAGCTACTTCTTAAGAAACTGTCTTCTTAAGTGCTTGGCACTCTGCTTATCTGAGGATGAAGATGCAAAAGAACTTTGAATGTGCATCCCAGTCCTTTGGAACTTATACGCTCTTAAGAGACTTGAAAAGACAGGAGAAAGCTCACTGACTCCATGCGGTTTCCGTGTAACCTAAGCGTTACGGTTTGGGTGTGAGGTGTCCCCCAGAGCTCACGTGTGAGACAATGCAGGAAGGTTTGGAGGAGAAATGACTGGGTTGTGAGAGCCTTAACCCAATCAGTGAATTAATCCCTGATGGGATTCATGGAGTAGAGACTGGAGAAGGCTGGGGTGTGGCTGGAGGAGGTGGCTCGCTGGCAGTGTGGCTATGGGGTGTGTATTTGTGTCTGGAGGGTGGCGTCTCTCTCTGCTTTCTGATCATCATGTGAACCAGACTCTCTGCCAGACTCTTCCGCCGTGACGTCCTGCCTTACCTCGAGCCCCGAGGAACGGAGCTGGCCTTCTGTGGACCTCTGACACTGTGAACCCTCAGTGAAACTTTTCCTCCCCTCCAATTGTGCTGGTCGGGTCCTTTAGTTGCAGCAGTGAAAAAGCTAAGACATCCGGCCAGTGAGACAGAAGAGCATAACAGGATCCAGAAGCAGAGGCACAGGGGGCCTTTTCCTGGGTCTTCTCCATGGGGCCCTGGCATTTCCATGCATGCAAACTCTCTCTGTAGTAAAAGTGTGGTGGCGGAAGGTCTCCAAAGTGGCTTGCTGTCTGGGTTCATGAGCTCCCCGAGCCACTTGGGTCAGCAGTGGGGGTGGGGGTAGACCAGAGTCAACCCAGTGTGGTCCATACGCAGACCAAGCAGCACAGTTTCAGAACAAACACTGCTGTGTCCCAGGACCTGTCCTTGGCTCCAGGTCCTGTCTCCCTTGGCGCTCTCACTCCCCTCTGGTGACTTGGATCACTCTGCATGCAGACAACCCCCAACACGAATGCCACGCCGCTCGCCTCTTCTCCTCCAGCTTAGGTCCTCCCTTTTCCCACGTGGAGCTGACTGTTCAAAATTCCCGAGGCCTCCCTCAACGTGCCCTCCATGCAGGACTAAACTAAACTTCTCCTTCCAGGTGAGCAGACAACTGGTCTGTCTCCTGGGCTCCCAGGGTCAGCCGTGGCCACCAGCCACCCTCACCATGGCCAAAGCCTGGAGCGCTTTCATGCCCAATGAATCACCAAGCTCTGTCCATCCCCCACCCATTTTTTTTATTGTGGTGAAGTTGACATAACAGAAAATTCACAGCCTCGACCATTTCATGTGCACTATTCCGGGGTGTGCCCATCACCACCATCCACCTCTGTGACTCTGTCCACCTTGTGAAACTGAAGATGTGCACCCACAAATAGTCCTCTGTCCCCCAGACCCGGCTGCCTCCATTCCACCCTGTTACAGTTACGTCGAGGTTGAACAAGGTACATGGAATACATACTCCTGCTCTCATCTGGATCTGAAATGTCCTCAAAGGTCCCTGTGACAAAGGTTTCGTCCCTAGGTTGGAGTTACTGTGAGGTGGCAGAAACTTGAAGAAGTGAGTCCTCGAGGGAAGCTCCAGGTCACCGGGTGGTGTGCGTGGAAGGGGATCACGGAGCCCCACACCATCCTCTTCCTCCCCTGCCTCCAGGCCCTGAGGTGAGCAGCTGTGCTCTGTCCTGTGATCCTGACACGCTGTGCTAATCTCACCACACGCCCAAAAGCAGCACAGCCACCTGGCCATGCACTGGGACTTCCAAAGCCATGAGCTAAACTAACCTTTTTTCTTTGTAGTTTGTATGGTAATGGAAAGGGGCCTAACACAAAACCAAATTGAGCCAATTTATGGCTTCATTCAAGTCTACCTGGAAGATGTCCCCTGTGCACTGAGAACGCTCATGCCGCTGTGCTTTGGTGGCGTGTTCTGTGTGTCCGTGTGGTCTTGTGGGTTGTTGTATTGAGTCCTCTGTTTCCTTCTGTCTGGTTGTTCTAGCTATTACCGAGATGGGGTACTGACGTCTGTTAACGTCTGCCTTTGATTCTGCCAGGTTTCGCTTCATATGTGTTTATGGTCTCTTCCAAGACGTCTGATGCTTGCTATAGTTTAATCTTCCTGTATTGAGCCTTTTATTAATAATATCCTCCTCTGTCTCTTGCAAACTTTTAAAATTCAAAGTCTGTTTTGCCTGATAGTAATACAGCTACTCCTTCTTTCTTTGGGTTACTTTTTTCATGAAATAGCTTTTTCCATCCTTTCGCTTTCAATCTATTTGTGTCTTTGGAGCTAAGGCAAGTCTCCTGTGGGCAGCAAACTCCGCCAATTTGTGGTGTGTGTGTGTGTGTGTGTGTGTTGGAGTGGAACCCAGGGCCTTGTGCATGCTAAACACATGTTCTACCACTAGCCACCAAGAGCCCTCTGCCCACTGCATCTCCTAAGAATTTCTTGCATTTCCTGATTTCATAGCCGACCTTCCAACTTCCTAACCACACTTTGTTAGTCTTAGTCTACGGGTGGCACCAGCTAACTGGGTTTGGGATACAAATTTTGTTGCCTTTGAATCCATCCTCCCCATGCAGCCAGGGCCAATGGTCTCAGGGCCAGTTGTGGACTTGCTGCTCCCCTCCCTGGCCTCCCTGGCCATCCAGGTGCTGCAGGGTGTCCTTGGCCTTCTTGGCATGGCTTCTGAGCTGCAGTCTGGCTCCAGCTTGCTGTTCAACTTCATCCCCGCTCCCTCCAGAGTCAGGCCATCAATGACTTGCTCCAGTCCCTTCCACGGCAACCTGTCCCCACCTTTCCTCTGTGTTCTTGCGCATCCTGGGGACTGGATTGGGTAGGGGAGAACACCTCTTGGGATTCTCCCTAGAGTCACTAGACCCAACTTGCCTTTCACACCCTGCTTGGGGTCTGGTCAGCCAGTACTGTCCTATGGAAACAGAAGGCATGCCGTGCAGGTGATTTTTAACTATCCAGTAGCTACATTTAGAAAAGTGAAAAATAAAGGGGTGGATTTTTTATTTTTAGTACCAGGGATTGAACTCGGGCACTTGACCACTGAGCCACATCCCCAGCTCTATTTTGTGTTTTATGTAGAGACAGGGTCTCACTGAGTTGCTTAGCACCTCGCCATTGCTGAGGCTGGCTTTGAACTCATGATCCTCCTGTCTCAGCCTCCCAAAGTGCTGAGATGGCAGGTGGAATTAATTTTAATGGTAGATTTGTTTAAGCTAATGTCATTTGGGCATGGGCCACTAGTACATTCTGAGCACTCGATAGTCACATGGGGCTGGTTGCCACTGTGTGGAACAGATTGGCTCCAGCAGTAGATTCATGAGGCAGGGCCGCAAGCTGTGCATCTGTTCCCTGGATTCTAGGGACAGTGCTTTCCAAAGTCTACTTCCCTGACTACCTGCTTCAGACCTCCTGGCTTCCTGAATGATTAAAAATGAGGTCAGCCCCTGACCTCAGCCCTGGCTTACTGAATCCAAAGCCCTGGGGATAAGGCATAGGCACCTGTACTTTAAACTAGTGACTCAAGAGATCCTTCTGCACCCCCAGACTGGAGAACGATAGCATATTCGAATCTTACTCGTTTGGCCGTTTATTGTAAATCAAGCTCAGAGCTCAGAGGTGAAGTAACTCACCTAGTTTCCTCAGAATTTGGAGGATAATATCTGTTCAGTTTATCTTAAGTATTATTGCACAGATTAAATCAGACAGGTGGCTATGCAAGCTCTTCCTCTGCTATGAGCTACTCCACAAATAAGGGTGTTGTTATCACTATGGTGCTGAGGATGGGACCCAGGGCCTCGGGCATGCTAAGCAAGTGCTGCATCACTGAGCCATGCCCCAAAGCTGGTTTTTATAGGACTGTCACCTCCTTGTAGCAAATTATAAATACACAATGAATGAAGGCGTGCCACCGAAGGTTTTATTTGCCTCCTGCGGGCCCCTGTCATGACACTTTAAGGACAGAAAGGACAAGAAGGGTGAGGTGCCTTGTGTGCCTGCTGGTTGACAAGGCTCTTTCCAGAAGTGTCTGGAAGTTTCCATCTCTGGGAACCCACTGGCTCCTGTGGGCTGCCGTCTGGGTCCTCTGAGGACCCGGTCTGTTCAGCTGCTCGGCCCCGTGATGGCCTAACCTTAGCCCTGGCTGGTGACCCGCAGCGGAGGCCGCCCTGGGCACAGCCTGCAGCTTCCAGGCTGCAGCCGCCTGGGTGGCAGGCTAAGCGCCAAGCAGAGTGGCACGTGGCGGGGCTGGCAGGCTGCCAGCTCCCGGATCCCTCTGTTTTGTGTTCCTCACTCATAACTGTTTATTGTGACAGGTAAACACTTGTTTTGAAAGCTTGTAGGCATACTATTAAAACACAAGTGTTCTCGACACAGGCCGGGCTGTAGAATGTTTATCTTCCTGAATGACAAACGCTGGCTTTCCTCCGCCCTTCTTCCCTTACTTGGATTCTCCTCTCTCTTCCTTTTTCCGTCTTCCTTTCTTCCTTCTTTCCTTCTCTGCCGAACCTCTGGCCCCCCCTCTGAGGACTGACCACTGGCTGTGGGCTCTCGTCTCTGCGGAAGGTGGGGCAGAGCTCCAGTTTCCACTGTCTTCTGAGTGTTCGTGTGGATGACGGGCAGCTGAAGGGTGGTGTCCCCAAAGGAAATATCTTGCTGCTAGGTAAACAAATGAAAAAAAAAATAGGTGAAACTAAAATTGAAGTTTTTAAGCAACATTATTTTTAAATATTTGAGATTTACAGGAAGTTACAGGAAGTAGTGTGGAGAGCTTGTGTGTACCCTGCCCCAGCTTCCCCTGGGGTCCCCTCTGTTCTGCTCAATAGTCTGCAGGTCTTCCTCAGAGGGCCTGCTTTGCGAGCCCACATCTGCGTGTGTGAAGTCACGGTGTCCTCCAGAACAGCTGACCTCAGGGAGCAGGGCGTGGTCGAAGCTCCCCTGACCTGCACACAGGACTTGGCAGGAAGATCCCTCCGGGGGTCCCTTCCTCCTCACCCTCTTCCCCTAACACATCCCGCTTTGCAGGTTTAGCTGAGCTGTATGGCCAGGTGGCCCAAACGCTTCCTCTTTATTTTGGTAGGTGACACTGGCTTGTGAGACTCATCTATGCAAACATGTAGGCAGGACTCGGGGTTTGAAGCCTCATCCTCTGTAGGTAACTCATTGATAGGAACCCCAGGCAAAGCCACCCTCACCTCCAAGGTTTAACATCAACAGCAAAGACTTCAAGCCACACAGAAGGCCATTTGGTGTGGGGATGTGTTTGAAGCAGGTCTGTCTTGAGACTCCCAGACTTCCTCCTGTTATTAAATTTCCATCTCTGGACTTGGTTTTAATGCCTAGAGATTGATTTATTAACTTCCTCATGATAGCCCTTGAAATACGAGAAGACGGCTCCAAAGCCCCGGTAATGCTGCTGTTTCTCCAGGTTAAATATTTCCTCACCGTTTCCTCATGGGCGGACATCTTGTTGTTCTTGGTTTGAACGTCCGTTAATCGATGTCCCTCCCAAACCATGGTGCCCTGCAGTGAGGAGAGCGTGGTGTGGGTGCTGCAGGACAGACATGGGTGGACACGGGCCGTCCGTGGCCAGATGAGTTTTGTTCTATAAAAGCCCTGCCGGCAGCTCCTTTGGGCAATGGGTCACGTGGCTCCAATCACTAAAATCCACCCGTGTCCACTTTCCACCTAGCTCTGTTACATTTGATAAGATGTCACCTTCTAGCTGGGCGCGGTGGCTCAAGCCTGTAATCCCAGCACTTAGGGAGGCTGAGACAGGAGGATCGCGAGTTCAAAGCCAGCCTCAGCAATGGCGAGGCGCTAAGCAACTCAGTGAGACCCTGTCTCTACATAAAAACACAAAATAGGGCTGGGGATGTGGCTCAGTGGTCGAGAGCTCCTGAGTTCAATCCCCAGTACCAAAAAAAAAAAAAAAAAAAAAAAAAAAGATGTCACCTTCTGTCCCAGTCTGCTGAAATAATTTTATGTCATAGTTCATTATGGAAGTTTGCCACAGCAGTAATAAGTCATCAGTAAAAATTAACATCAAGCGAGACCCATCTATGCCGTTCTTTTCCTTGTGTAATGGGTCAGCATATCACTGTGTGTAACTGATGAGTCTTTTATTTCATTGAAAACAAGTGTAAACATCCTGCTGAAAATAAAGGGAATCAGAAAAAATTAGATTCAATTACGATCTAGTGGTGGTGGTATTGTGTTTGGGATTGAACCCAGGGGTGCTTAACTGAGCCACATCCCCAGCCCTCTGTTTTTTATTTTGAGACAGGGTCTTGCTAAGTTGCTTAGGGCCTTGCTAAATTGCTGAGGCTGGTCTTGAACTTGTGATCCTCCTGCCTCAGCCTCCAAAGCCCCTGGGATTACAGGCGTGCTCTACTACACCTGGCAAAAATCTAGTGTTTTTTTAACTTGGTATTTTGAAATAAGCATAGATTCACAGGAAATGGCAAACATAGAACAAAGAAGTTCCATGTAGGGAAGTTTGCGGTGGCAGAAAGAAGTCATCAGTAAAAATCAACATCAGGTGGGACCGTCTATGCCAGTGTCCCCCCTGGCGACACCTCGCGAGACTACCGCAGAACACTACAGCCAGCGTTGGTGCAGTACCTGGGCCTCACTCGAATTTTGCCTGTTTCACACGTGTGTGAGGTCACACTTGAGGTCCGTCTTGGGAGGGACCCTCTGAGTCTGTGGCTTGGTGGCATCCCAACCCAGAGACTCAGACTGGTGGTGAAATCCTCAGGGACCTCGCTTGATCTTTTACCTGCAAACTGACTGTAATTCTCTGACCCTCGCTTTTCCCAGGGCGAGATCACAACCAGAAGAGCACTTCATAAAACATAGCACTCTGTCCTTATTGTTAGAACATTACTCTCCTAAGAGACACGTGCTCCACGCGCATCAAACGGCACATTGTACTGGGTTTAGCCAAGCAAGCGCATCACGGGGGACGCTGCTGGTGTCTGAGGCTGCTTTCCCGCTTCCTTTCATGTACAAAAACATCCATCTGGCAATTAAAATAAAGCATTCAAAGGGATAGAAAATAAGAGTGGCCCGTTAACATTAAAGAATGAAATAAAGAGTTCAGGCAGCGTCGAGCGTCTGGGTCCTCGTTGAGAGGAAGGCGCTCTCACGGTGGAGAGTGCTCTCACAGCGACAAGATTGGAGTTCCGGTCAGGTTCAAGGGCTGCGGCAGTGAGTGAGCAGGAGGGAGGGATTCTTCCCACACTGCACTTGAGCTTCTTTGGTGTGAGACGTTCAGCTGGAGTAGGAGAGATGGGTCGGAGGTGGGAGCTCGTGAAGGACCTGCTCTCAAGAATGGAGGAAGCCAGGTAGAGAGGCTTCTCAGAGGAGAGGAGGGAGGAACCAGAGAGGGCTGAGCAACAGAGGCCTTGTGATTTGGGGCACTTTGGAGACATTATTGGACTCTAGGGAAGACCCACAGTGGAATTCCTGGAATAAAGACTTTATAAAAAGGTCCAAACCTCCTTCAAAATTAATAGTTTTCTGACAAATAGGACTTCATTAGAGGTTCAAAGTATTAAGAACTTCAAGAAAAGACTTAGAGAAGCTCCTCATAATAGCCCTCCTCCACGCAATTGAGGGGAAGTTAGGGATGTTCAGAGTAGCACCTTGGAGATGGACGTCAAGAACGGGTCTTCCTGCCCCGCATCTCTGGAGGGCCCTGTCAGATGGGAGCCTGCGCGTGCAGACCCAGTGGGATGATCGCGAAAATAGGAGGGAACCCGTAATGTTCTTGAATTTCAGCATTTAAAATTTAGTCAGAGAAGGGAATTAAAAAATAATCCTTTGATTCCTGGATTTAAAATCTCAGGGTTTTTTTTTTTTAAACACAGGAAATCTTTAAAGGGACCTACTTTTCACTATGTGGTGGGGCACACGTCCTTCCACTGATCTCTTCTCCAGGCTGTCTGGGAGACAAAGAGAAGGAAGGCCCAGGATTTAGGAAGAGAAATAGGGCTGATTCTTCCTTGTGCTGAGACACTGCAAGGCCGCTTTGTAAAGCACCCAAAGGCAGTAAAAAGCTCTTTAAGCATTAAACTGAATGCGCTGGGAGGCTACGGGTCTCCATGTAGATCTGATAATGGCAAGATCTTAATCCTTGGGCAGGAAGATGAGTCTCTCTGCCTAAACCACACACCTGAAAAGAAAACGGAAACATGGAATCAAGTTTTTCCTGGTTTTCCTTCCTTTCCAATCCCCTCCAGACCTGCCCTGCCTCTCTTCCATTGGGAGGCCACGGTGCCCCCATGCCTGGTTCCTGCCCAAGACTGTGAGGAAGACACTTGGGACTCATGTACTTCTTAGGACAATTTAGCAGGTGGATGTGGAGGTAGGGATGAGGTTTAAGAAGTGAAGGGGCATCAAGGGGAGTAGAGAGAGGCCAGGGAGGTACCTGCCACCACAGTTCTCAATAGACAGTCCAAAGATGTGGGGAACGAGACTCCACGTTGCATCTAACACGTTCGTTAGATGGGGTGAGCTGCATCTTGCTGTTACCACCTCCCCTTAATCCTGTGCGATCCTGTTCTTCTCCTTAGAGATCTTACGTGTGATATGAACAAGTAGGGGAGAAATAGAAACATAACTTAATTTTCTAAAACTAAACTTAACTTTCTCTCACCAGCCCCCATTCTGTGAAGTGATGGGGATATTATTTCAATCAATTCACCATCTTTCCAATTGGGTCTGGGATGGGGGTCTTAGTGGGGACTATCCTGGTTGGGAGGGGGTTCCTTGTGTGTTATCCATATGGACCGGTGTCCTCTGAAGTTCCTCCACCTGTCCAGACTTGGATATTTGGTCCCCATAGGCCACTCTTCACATTATCCCCATTTTCTAGTCCACAGCCTCTGTGTTGAAGATGCCCAAGATCAGCTCCAGGGTCCCCGAGTCACTTGGAGGACCTGCTGGCTTTGACTGGCAGTCGCTGTGGTGCCTAGAATTTATTGCAGTGAAGTATCACACGGCACCATCACCCAAGGGAAAGGCACGTGGGCCAAGTCCACGTGGTGCAGTTTCCAAGAGTCCTCTCCCAGTGCAGCCCTCTCACGTTGAACACGCTTAACTCCTCCAGCAAATAGTCGTGAACAACACTAGATGTTGCCTGCCTCCTGAGAGGCTGGGTCCTGGGAGGCTCCTGAGAGGCTGGGTCCTGGGTTTTTAATGAGATCTTGTCATGTAGACATTCTCTGCTTACCATGTACAAAAACTCCAGATTCCCAGAGGGAAACCAGGCATTCAGCACAAACCACCCTGTACAGACGACGTAGGTACCGGGAGCCACTCTAGTCAGTGAGGCAAAGGCGAGAACCCTCCCAAGTCCAGGTTCCCAAAGGCCAGCTTGCAAACAAGCCTAAGTCAAGGTATCAGGCCTACTTTTCTGCCCAGCCTCTTAATCTCTCATGGAATTTTGTGCCAATTCTGTGCTGCTGCTGGACCTCCGGGAAACCTCCTCTTCACCTAAGATGCTCTGAGATACAGGACAGCCACCAAACTACCTGCAGCTCGTGGGCTAGATGCACCGTGGGACCCCTGTTTCCTAGATATATTGGTCAGTTTCATGTGACTGCAACAAAACCCAGGATAGCTAGTTATAAAGGACAGAAGGTTCACTTAGCTCACAGCTTTGGAGGTTGGAAGTCATGGCACTTTTACTGGATGAGTTTGGTGAGGTTGGTGGATGGTGGCACATGGTGGTGGGGGTGTGCCAGTGAGGACTCACATCTCCAGCCAGGAAGCAGAGTGACAGAAAGCAGGCCAGGGCCCCAGAGTCCCCTGCAGAGCCCTGCAGCTAGTGACCCAAGCACCCCCACTAGGCCCCACCCCATGAAGTTTCTTGGGGACTGAGCCATTAATAAATAGGCCCTTGGAACACAGCCATGGTCACACCGTAGCACCAGGATTTTCTGCTTTTCTGGGCTCGGCCTGGCACAAAGCAGCCAGGGTTCTTTGACCTCTGATCCCCAAATCTACCTGCTGATCTTGCTGCTTTTCTTCTAGTACCCTAGGACTTGGGCCCGGGAGGCAGGTTGCAGATTGCTCTCCTAGAACCTGTGACGACATCTATCCCTTTCTTTTTCCTACTTACAGATTAAAAAACCCCAGTAGCCAAGTGAGCAAAATAGCAAGGGATGGAGGAATAGGGGGGGTGTTCTTGACCCTCAGCTTCACCCCCATCCCCTCCCCATCAAGCAGTACCGGCAGCTGTGAGTGGCTGACACGGCAGGAAAGCACCCATTTGTGGAGACAGATTAGACTGAGGAAGCAGCTGGCTAGATGTTCCAGGATGTAGCGTTTTCTCTTCCTCTTTCTCAAATCTCCCCTCCCATCCTGGGGGGCTTTGCAGAGTAAATGCTTGCTAGGGTATGGATTTGGAATTTCCATCAGAGGTTTTGTGAGCTGAAGGCTGTGTCCCTAGTAGGGCCATGTTCAGAGGTGAGGTTTGTAGGGACTGGCTGGGTCACGGGGTTCTGCTCTCATCGTGGAGTGGTCCATTTGACGGATGAGTTACTTGAGTGGATACCAGGAGGTGGTAGAAACTGTGGGTGGGTGGGGCATGGTTGAAGGAAGTAGGTCACTGGGGCCCTTAGGGACTCTATCTTGTCCCTGCCCCCTGCTTCCCCCTGACACAAGCTGAGCGACTTTCCTCTGCCATGCCCTTCCGCCATGAAGGCTACTTCACCTCAAGCCCAAAGCAGTGGTACCAGCCGACCATGGCCTGAGACCTCTTCAACTGGAAGTCAAAATAAACCTTTTCTCCTCCAAGTTGTTTGCGTCAGGTATTTTGGTCGCAGCGACCAAAGCTGTCTAACAGAGCACGTGTCCATGTATCTCAGAAAGGGAAGGGGGATGAAAACTCCCCCTGAAGACGCACAGTAGGAAATCTGTGAATGGCATGAGCGCCCGGGAATAAGGCTCGGTTGGGAGGGTGGCTGGGCCTCCGCCTGGGGAAGCGTCTCACCCGGCGGTCAGTATGTCTCACTCTTCCTGATGATGTTGGAACTTGAGAGAAATGGAGGCCAGCAGCACGTGGAAGAGGGGGCTCCATGTGCTCCTCAGATTCCACATTTCACTTCCCTGGGGGCACACGTAGACACTGAGGAGGAAAACCAGTGAAATTTGGCCTCATTTTCATAAATACCATAATGATGCTGTTTCTACATACTCAGTGCTTTAGTTTTGGATAAATGGATACAAATAGAACTCAGCTTTGGAATTTGGTATGCATATGAGCATATAGACTAAAACACGCTTTAGGTCTGATCACGATAAAATTTGCTTTGGTATGATTAGCGGGGACATTAAGCCTATGATGGAGATATTTAATTTCTCATTTTTAAAAATTCTTTAAACCTGTGGAAATACCAGATCGAGCTCTTGAAGCCTAGGTATTTTAAGTTCTCTCCCATGCTTTAGATTAAATTTTGATTCTTCATTAAATGATATTTTTCCCAGTGCTGGTGCTCAGTATTTCCATTTTTAAAGGAGCCCACGGCAAGGGTAAATTGCATAATAGTGGCTGAGAAACAGAACAGCTGCGATTAATTCAAGTTGGTCTATTCAGGCAATGAGCATTCATCATTTCAGCAGAAGAGTGGATTTTCCAGCAATGCTTCAGCCAGGATGAAATTATCGCCTCCTGCCTTGGGTGGGCCTCTCTGGGGCTGAGGCACTGTCAATGATTTAGAAGTAATAAGGATAAGCCAAGCCTTTATCATGTTGAGCTGAGCCCTAAGACATCCCTGGGAGAATCTGGAGCTCTCAAGTGTGGTGAACCTGCCAGCTGGCAGGGGTTAAGCCGTCGCATGGGTCAGGTGTTGCACTGAGAAGCCGCTGAGCACCGATGTTAGGGACCCTGAGTGGGCAACCCAGTCACATGCGGATGCTGTGCCCCAGAGCTGTGGCGAGATCTGGTGATGATCCTCCTCCCCACGCTGAGCCAGGCATGCTGCAAACCTGGACAGACAGGCAGACTGACAATCTCAGGAGGACCAGTGATGTGGGGAGCTCGGGAACCATTGCCCACAAAAGGAACACCGTGACAAGACACGGGCATCAGATCTGGGGTGGCTGGTCCAGAGGGACATCTGGAGTAGTCACCGTGGTGCCTCGTCCTGCACCTTGCTCCCCACCTCTGGACAGGCTTCTGTTTGAGAGCTCTTTCCTGAGCGTGAGGACCACAGTCTCCCCACGGGCGCGTGGTGAGCATGCGTCTGCACGGCCTCCCTGGTGCAGGGGTGGAACGTGGACTCGGCACATCTCTGTGAGCAGGTGGTTGGATTCTTCTGGGCTATGCTCACACCATTCATGTGTGTCTACATGTGTGATGTCTCGCTGTCAACAGGGAGAAGCACCATCCCAGGGATGCGAGCCGGGAACCGTCAAGAGTTGTCTTCTTGGTACAATGGTGACATTAAAGCAATCATCCTCAGGGACCCAACTATGTTCCGATCCTTCCCAGACTACTAGTAGATCTCTCATTCACTTTATATTCCACAGAGCTTTTCTACAAACCATTCACACTTTAGTATGAATTTTAATCCCAATGAAGAACCTACAATTCTCAAGGTGATGGTTACAATTCCTGTATCTTTTTCATTTATGAAAGCAGGTAGGATGACTAGAGTGATGACGTCATCACAGAAATAGCTCATTTAATTCATATTTTAAATGACAAAGCAACTCCCAACTTTTAAATGTGTAATTAATAACAAATGGCCTTTGATAGAACACAACTGCTCAGGACACACCAGCCTAGTAGGTAGTCGTCATGGAGAACTGTGGCTTGGGATGGAAGACGCAGGGGACTCGAGGTCCCAAGGCCCAATTCTCTATTGACCTGGATTGGCTCAGTCGGACTGAGTTCCCAGTGACTTCCCAGTTCCCAGTGTAAAGTGAGAGGGCAGGACTTTGGAGCTCATCTGGCTGCAGGAATCTTAGGCTGTCTCGAGGAGCAGAAGGACAGTATGTAACCCACATCTGAGGATCTACCATATTTGCTGCTTGGTGGAGAGGCTGGGTCTCACTGAAGTGTTTTGCCTTGTAAGTAAAGGATACTTGATTTATTTCACCAGAATACCCAGCTTATTCTCCATAGATGGGATGTCTTAGCCTGGTACTGATGGGTGGAGGCCAGCATGCGGCCTGCTAGGCATTGGCCTAACATAGAAGCCCAGGTCACTGCATAGGAGACTATAGGTGACTCTTTCTTCTCTCTTGGAGCCAAACCGTACTGAGGACCTGCTGCTCTGAGGACTGCCAAACAGATGGATGGGACGTGATTGTATCTACCTGTTGACACTTGAAGCATCAGCGGCTTCATTTTTCTTTCCCAACTAATGGGCAGTGTCATGGCCAAAGCTCTAGGCCACCGAGAAAGCAAATTGCCTCTTTTAGATGCAGAGCAAAAAAGAGAAAAAATGATTTAGGCTCTCAGTAATCTCTTGGGGGTAACGCCTTCAACCACTTAAAAGAAATATAAAAAAAAATTTCTGCAAATTTAGATCTCTTTTTAAATTCCTCCCAGGCTTGCTCCATCTATCATGTGAGTGGAAACTGCTCTTATGATATATTGTATGTGGAGACGGCACTACATCATCAGAGTTCTGACATTCGCCACGGTGCTGTAGTAGGTTATAATGCAACGTAACAAATTACAATGGTGGACATTGACAAATTCAGTTTTGGGGGAGTTTAAATTAATTTTGAGCTGCTTCAAGTTGGTTTAGAAAGTAATTTTTAAATAAATCAGAGGTAGATGGAGAAAGATTGCTGTAAAGACTAACGTGGGCAGAGGAAGTTCAGAGCTAAATCTGGCTCCAGTTCCTTGAGAGGAATGGGTCTGTCAATCAGACTGACACCTTCACCCACTGTCCTGGGAACAGCAGAGCCGGCAGAGGTAGAAGGGTGAACTCACAGGCCAAAATGAGACCCCCGAATGATGGTATGCTGGCTAGGCCCCTGTTCTAGGTTCCTTCCCACCAAACTGGGGTTCTTGGAGTGCAAGAAACAGAATTATACAGAAACATGTCAGAAGAAGTACATAATCTCCAAGTAAAATGATCTTTTGAATATGTTAAAGATAACAGAGGTGTTGTGTTAAAGTAGAAAGAGCACAGAAATGGCAATCGGGAAACTTACGTTCTGTTCCCACTCTTCAAACAGCTTGCTGTTTGCACCTGGACCTCCCTGGGCCGGTTTCTTCATCTGCCGAAGAGAAGAATGAAGTGTTTCACAAGACTCTTAGGGAAATACAAGAAATGCATGTGAAACGCTTTGTCCCTCTAAAGAAAACAAGACATTATTTAGGTGGTGGTTGTCGGTACTGTTGTTGGTGGTACATTTTAGAAGGTGAGCATTCTGATTTGATCACAATCATGCTAGAATGATTTAAAATATATTTTCCTTGTTCCTAAACTCACACTGAGTAAAACAGGGTAGGAACTGGTGACTCGGGGGAAGGAAGATACTGTGCTCTCAAAGGGAAAGACTGCCACCATCTTGGAGGCACAGCTTCTTTTACAAAGAGCACAGACAAAAAGAATTCACATCAGCAGAGCCTTTTTTTCCCCCGCAAAGAAGTACTCATTTCTCTGTGCATGGGGGAATCAATTAGCCACAGTGCTGGGTTCAGGTAGACTTTAGATTAGCTTGAGACCACTCCACTATAGATAATTAACCTTCGTACCCAAATTAGCAGTGAAATAAGCCAGTTATTAGTTTTCATAATGAACAAAATTGAGTATTTTGGAAAGTTAAACCCCTAGAGCTTAAATTAAAATAAGCATCTGGGAGAAATCCCTAAAGTATACTTCAATTCATTAATACTACAAATTCCACAGTAGATTGAACTGACAGTGCGCCTCCTCTAAAGGAAATTGAGTCCCTCAAATAATCATTTGGATTGACCTCAGAGAGTGATTCCACTTGGTGCCCAGAATCTCAAAGATCAGCTGAATAACTGAGTTGATGTCCTTTTCTTGCCAAGAGGCGAATGCCAGGCAGAGAAGAAGAAAGGCTACGCGTGGCGCTAAAGCAAACAAATGGTTTTATTAAAGGTCCAAAGGAAAATCGTCTTAACTCAGCCTGAGGACATGCATCCGTGGACTTGGGTCTCGCTGGGAGAGTCAGCGGCTTATGGATCACTGGGCTAAATGTGAGAAGGACTGGCACTCTCCTTGACTGGCCCCGTGACCTTGGAAAAACCATTGAATTTCTTCATGGCTCAATTTCCTCCTGGGTGAAATGGGAGCTGTAATGGGCTCCTTACTCATTTCACCATTTTGAGGATCAGTGTGCACAAACCTGCACCAGGACAGGCTCTGTGAACACTAACAGAGACTGTGCTGGAAATAAAATAGACTCTACTGGACCCCAAGTTCCCCATCCTCACCCTCTAGGAAAATGACAGGATGTCAAAAGTAATCAAGGACTTGGGTGTTAATATATATTTATTAAAACTATTTGCTAAATATTTTATGTGGATTATCCCTTTCAATCCTCACGGAATCTTATCAGTTCTGTGATCATGCATATGGCATGCTGAATATCATTCGGCAATAAAGGGGCAGAAGCGAGATTTGAACCCAGACTCTCCTACTCCAGAAGCATGGCTTCACCTGCTGCTGTGGATCTATTTGTGAAGATGGACCTTGCTCAAGTTCAGGATGCACGAGAGGTCCACAGAACCACAGACTGCAGTACCAACCTGGAGGGCTGGCACCAGGTCAGAAGCTGGGGACAAGGACAGACACTACAATCAAGGACATTGTCTGGTTTCTTTTGTAAAGTCTCAGGCAAGATGTCACTGTTGTCTCCATTTTCCATGGAGAACTGGGGAAATGAAATAACTTGTCCCAGACTGTGCAAAAGAAGAGGAGCCTTCTTGTCATTTGGATATGTAGTGTCCCCCAGAAGCTCATGTGCTCGGAAGTGCGATGATCAGATCATGAGACCTGTGCCCTAATCAGTGGATTAATTCACTTGAATGGATTAACTGGATGGTAACTGGGGCAGGTAGGGTGTGACTAGAGGAAGCAGAGGAACACATGGGGGTATTTTGGGGGATTACTTTTTGTTCCTGGGGAGCAAGCTCTCATCTGCTTCCTGACTGCCATGGCCCCAGCTGCTTTCCTCTGCCCCAATCTTCCACTGTGATGTTCTGCCTGACCTCAGGCCCAGGTGACGGAGTTGGCCAACCATGCACGGAGCCTCCAAAGCCGTGCACCCAGATAAACTCTTGCCCCTCTAAGTTGTCCTTGTCAGGTCTTTTGGTCACGGTGACAGAAAGCTGACTCATGCAAGCCTTTTGCACACAAGGGCCCTGGTGCTTCCCTGGCCTAGCATCTCCTGGACTACTCCAGCTCCCTGAGATCATGTCACAGGGAGATTCTCCCCACTTTAATGTAGGGGGAAGGGAGATTTTCCTGTATTCTTCCTCCCTGATTGAAAGATCAAAGAGTGAAATTCCCTCTTCGGGTGCCTTTTGGAGGATGCAGGGTGCCACGGACCGTGAAGAGGTGGCCTGACACATACAGCGCTCGCACTTTCCTTTTCTATTTCAAGTGCATTGTTCTGTGTTACCTCACGCCATCCTCAGATGTTAAACCAGAATCATCCTCAGTGTGTGGAGAGGCAACAGCACGCCTGTCAGGCGTCTGAGACCCTCACTGAGACTGGCGAGCACTGTGCCGTGGCGGAGGCCTGGACCCAGACACGGCAGCTGAGGCTGACAAGTGCCATTCGGCCCTTCAGCTCAGTCTCCCTTCCTGGCATGGGCTGATGTGTGTGGAGCCAGGACTCTGGACTGGTAACTGTGGCACGGGGGGCTTTGGGGGCTGTGACTGCTCGAGGTGGCTCAGGCAGCCATCTTGTTCCTTAGAGCTTATTCGCTCAGGCGTCCAGGCAGACAAGGAAAGAACAAAATTAGCAAACTTCTGTGTGCACTGCACGCTGCGCTAATATCAGACGCCAGCAAGAATGAGCAGACGGTGGAAAATAATCAAGGTGAGCCTTCACTAGAGATGGAGATAAATTCAGAGGGATTTTTCATGCACACAAAGGGTCTGGAGTTCAGTGTGGGAGATGTGGTGGCCTCTAAGACGAGACAGGATAATTTATTGAGAGAGAAGGAAAACAATGAAACAGAAATTCAATGAATATTTGCCCAAGTATTCAAAAACAGGCTGTAAGCAGATGCTTGGGTTGAACGCACATCCCCAGGGAGAGAGCACTACAGAAGGAAATCAAGACCAAACCGGAAAAAGGATGATGGAGGAATTAGAAATGCCGAAGACAAACAGCACTCAGACACCCGTAGAATCTGTAAGAGGGTCTGGGCAGAGGAGAGTGATGAGGGACTCCTCCTCCACGTCCTGCTGGCACCGGTCCTTTAGGGTGGAGTAGGGTGTAGGCATCTCTTCGCTCCAGGTTCAGGGTGTGAAGTCAGGTCAGAGAGTGGCCAGGATTGGGAGCCAGCTCCAGGGCCAGGTCCAGGCTGGAAGTCCAAAGGGGCCAGGCAGAAAATGGGAAAATAACATTCCCATCAGGTAATGAGGCATAAAGATGTCTGAAGGGATTTGGCCTTCAAGATTTTAAGGTTGAGCTGAGATTCCTTGGCTGGGTCTGAAGAGAGAAAGGATCAGAATCATGGCCAGCTTCTATATGGAAATTTAGGGATGAAAAGCATAGTTCACTGAAGAGACTTTATTTTTCCTAAAGAAGACTTTAAAATGACCAACAGGGATGTGAACAGGGTCAGCACCACCAAGCATCAGGGAAATGCAAATGCAGACCATAGTGACGCATCACCTTGCCCCTGCTAGACGAGGTAAGGGTTGGAGAGGGTGTGGACAGAGCAGAGGGTGCGGGTGCCTGCTGGTGGGATGTAATCTGGTACAGCCATCATGGAAAACACTGTCGAGATTCCTTAAAAAATTAAAAATAGAAATACCATATTATCCAACGGTGCCCTGCTGGGAATGTGCCCAAAGGAAATGACATCATGATTTCATAGAGGCAGATGCCCTTCATGTTCTTTGCAGCTTTATTCCCCATAGCCAAGGGTGAGCAACTGGCGTGCCCACTGCGGATGGATGGAGGGGTAAAGAATTCACACACCACAGGGAGATACTCAGCCTTAATAAAGGAGCTGATTCTGTCACTCGTGAAAACATGGGTGAACCTGGAGGACGTTGTTATGGTTTAGATACAAGCTGCCCCCACCCCATGTGTCAGGCAATGCAAGGAAGTTGAGAGGTGAGAGGATTGGGTGAGGAGGGCCTCGATCTAATCAGTGCATGAATCTCCTGGTGAGGATTAGCTGGGTGGTAGCTGAGGCAGCTGTGGCTGGAGGAGGTGGGTCCCAGGGGTGTGCCCTGTGGGTTTATATCTCGTCCCTGATGAGTGGAGCTCTCTCTGCTTCCTGTCATGCCTGAGCTGCTTTCCTGCTCCCTATCCTTCTGCCATGATCTCTGCCTCACCTCACAACGACTCACAACGGAGTCGGCTGTGTATGGAGAGAGAACTCTGCAACCATGAGGGCCAGATAAACATTTCCTGCTCTAAAATTGCTCTTGTCAGGTCTTTTGGTTACAGCAGTAAAAAAGCTGACTAAGACAGAGGTGGTGATGAGTAAAATCAGCCAGACTGCAGAAAGAAATAGACTGTGTGATCTCACTTACAGGTGGAATCTAAAAACTCAAAAACATCAAGTAGGGAGCAGAATGTTGGTCCCCCAGAGTAGGCAGGGGGGAAATGAGAGATGTAGGTCAAAGGGTGCAAAGCTGCCATCAAGTGAGAGAATAAGTCTGGAATTCTAATTCATGCCGCGGAGACTCTGGGTAATGTCTGCAAGCTGCCTACCCATGGATCATCCAACCCCAGTGGAAAATATTTTTTAAAAATGATGTCAGTGCTGACCCTTGTCATTATTCCTTAAACAGCATAGCACAACTGTTTACATAGCATTTATGTTGTATTAGATGTCATGAGCAATCTGGAAATGTCAAGTGTATGGGAAGATGTGGAGAGGTCACAGGTGAATGCTAGGCTGGCCATTTTATATTAGGGATTCTGGCATCTGGGGGTGTTTGTGTCTATAAGAGGTCTTGAAACCAGTCCCTTGGGGACTCCAAGGAATGACTGCATGCAGGGAAATTGCTAGAAAAGTGGATTCCAGGTGCCCTTATCACACATGCACACATAGAAGGTAACTATGTCAGTGACCTATATGTTAACTGGACCACTGTAATAAACATTTCATCAGGTTTGTGTACGTCAAAACATCATGTTGTACACGTCACAGATAGACAGTTAAGGAGACTTGGGGTGTAACTCAGTGGTGAAGTGCTTGCCTCCATGGGTGAGGCCCTGGGTTCTATGCCCAGCACTACACAAAAAGAAAAATATACAATTAAAAAAAAATGTGGCTGGGGTGGTGGCTCAGTGGTAGAGCTCATGCCTAACATGTATGAGGCACTGGGTTCAATTCTCAGCACTGCATGTAAATAAATGAATAAAATAAAAGTCTATCAACATCTAAAAAAATTTTAAAAAAAGAAATGAAACATAAACAAAAGCAAAAATATGCTCTATAGCTGTGAGCTCAGAATGCTTAGGGGTAAAAATGGAACCTGGATTCTGTAAGTCACTTCTAGTTGTCTCTCCCAAACTACTACTATTTTTTCTATGTGTTCAGTCACCCATGTCACCACCATCGTTGATTTACAGTTAAGGGACCTAAGATCTCATGGGGAAAACTAGGGATGCAAAGATCTGAAATCCCTGGAAATGTTTAGGGGAAAAAAATAAAGGAATAAAAAAGCACACCAAATATAAAGTACACCAATCAAATCTTCAATGTCTGATAGTAATATTGCACTAATTCTCGTTTGCCATCCCTCTGTGCCCTAGAAACTTTTTACACTCTCCCCTTTTTCCAGTCCAAAATAAATTTGTTTTGCTTTGCTGCAGTTAACATTCATGCTAAAGAGACTCACTCTGAATCTGGTCCTCCATCCAAATGTTCAGTGTGTTTCTGATTTTGCTATGGTTGTTAATTCTGTCTTCTTGGATCTTACTGTAGCCCCTAAGCAACTCGGATGCTTGAGGTAGTAAAGATTTTGCACACTTTTATTTAGCTTCCAACGCTCTCTGCGTCTTTCTCAAGCCCTCAGCCTCCTCCGCAGGTTTACCTGGTAGCTTTGTGCCAAAACACCGGCTGGCAGGCCCTTGACTCAGCTCAGCTCTTCAGCTCTTCTTCCAGCAGGCCCCAGACAGCGAGCCTGAAGCCCGGGTTTACTTCCTCTCCATTTCCTCTGTCTCGCTCAGATTACTGCAACCTGCTCACACCTTCCATACCTTCTGCTCGGCCATACTGTTCTGTGCTCGCCCTCTTCCCCTCATTTCAGCTGCCCTGGGTACAAGTCACCAGGGCACTATGCTCCTGAGCAGGGGCTTTGGAAACGGACGGGCTTGGACCTGGTTTCACATCCTGACTCTGCACCTCAGTGGCTACTCCTCTTGCATCCCGGGATCCCACCTGCTGGGTTAGTTTCCTGTTGCTGATGTCATGAGGGTCTACTGGCTTAAAACAACACAAATCTGATTTCAGATGATTCTGGAGGTCAAAAGTTCAGAATAGGTCTCACTGGCCTAAGATAAGTGAGGCTGATTCCCTCCCGGAGGCCTCGGGAGCATCCTTTCCCTGCCTCTTCCAGCTTCCCCAAGCGGCTCCCAGCCCCTGACTCAGCTCCCCTTCCATCTGTACAGTAGCGGGCGCGGGGAGGGTCTCCCTCACTGCCTCACTCACCCTGGCCCGCCTCATCCTCCCTCTGTTTAGCAGGACCCTTGTTGATTGCACTGAGACCACTTGGCGGATCTAAGATCATCATCTTATTCCAAGATCACCCGATTAGCAACCTCAATTCCGTCTGCTTCCCGAATCCCCATTTCCATGCAACCTACTGTGCTCTGGGGTTCCGTGGACATCTCTGCAGGGCCTTGCTCTGTCTTCCACACCTGCCTATGCTGAGGAAAGCTCCTGACTGCTGGGACTAGAAGATACACAAAGGTCATCTCCTGCTTCAAGGGTGGACAGTGCTGGCCATTTGCTTTCCAAGGACCAGGCTGGTCATTGAAGTCCAGCCCATCAGAGGTGTCTGCCCTGGTCCTGGTTTGGGGATCACAAGAAGTGAGGGAGGAAACTTTATAAGTGCCGTGGGAAGCACTTTTCCTGGCTGCCTGGACCCAAGGCTAGCTCTTTAGCCTTTTCAGTGGCTCTGTAAGTGTCCCAGCACCTCCCTCCCCAATCGTTTCCCAATATCATGTTAATAAACTCCTTTACTGTTCACTCATACCCACTAGGTGACCCCCCGGAAAGACACTGAACTTCTCTGGTCTCAGTTTCTTTATGCAATACCAATGTCAAGAGTTTGGGGAGGGGTAAATGAAGTAAGGTACCATTTGTCACGGGGTTTGGCATCTGAGAAACATTTAATAAACAGATGGGAAGGAAGAGACTGGAATGATACCTGTGTCCTGAATCGAGCAATTAACAACTCAAGATAGCAGAAGGTGTACAGGAGCAAATTGACACACAGCAGCAGGAACGAGACATTTCATTTCAGTGTTGTTTTTACATTTTGAAAAGCACCAAGTGCTGTTCAGAGGCTACCTAAAAACCCATGCCATAAAAACAATTGAGACACAACTGTAAGATTCAAGCTAGTCAGTTGAGACCTAACAGAAAAAGTCAACAAACAGGCTATCCCGCAACAATAAGAGTCTTCAGAGAGCTCCCTGGGCCGCTGCCTCTGGGGCTCGTGGAGCAGGGTGATGTGAAGCTCCAGCCTCTGAGGAGCCACAACTGCCCACGCCCCTCCCAGAGCACGCCTGGTGCTTGCCTCAGGGACTCACAGACCAGTGCTCCAACCCCGGAGAGCGACCCAGATGGGATTTCCCAGCTGTGAATGATGCACAAGGTCAAATGACATCACTGTCAAGGAGTCTCCATTGAGATGACATGGCTTTGAATCACTGACTGGCAGAGCAAACGCCTGTGGGTTGATAAATCACTCAAGGCCCAGCCTCCCTTCTTCCAAGTGCAGGTCGAAGCCAGCCTGTGTGGAGCACCTGGCCTGGGCCCACGCTGGGCTGAGAGCTTTTCCTCCGTGATCGCGCAGGGACCTGTCCAGGTGAGCATCATTGTTAGATAGGCACTTGGGCCTCTCCGAATGAAGTTGAGGGGAAGAGGGGAAGGCAGACACCTTTCTGGTCTTATTGGGCGTGTGGCCTGTGAATGACCAGAGGGGCGGAAGCGGGACTGGGCAGGGGGCAGGGGGGCTGCAGGATCCATGAGGACTCTGACCCCCGGTGGAGAGTTCCAAACATTGAGTCCAGGGGTCTCGCGGTGGGTGAAAATGGCCTTGCAGAGTCCCTGGCCAGAGGCTGAGCAGCTGCCCTGAGGATAGTGTGGTGCCAGCCCCTGAGCAAAGGTGGACCCTTGAAGGTGCTGTCAGCTGGAGGTCGTCAGCTCGCCACTGCCCTCTGTCCCACCAGAGCCTGTCGCCCTCATCAGACAAGTGGGGCCCTGCAAGCAGGGAACTCGCCATCAGGTGTGCCGCTGGCAGAGGCAGAAGCCCCAGCTAAGCTGAGCTCCAAACTGCTGACTCTACCTGGGGACACCTTTTAGGAACTGAGGTGTTACCACAATGAAAGGAGATAAGGCACTTTAAAAAGCTATTTGAAAAGAATAAAGGCCCATAAACGTTCAAAGGATTAGATGAGTGCATATTAAAGAACAATAAGCAATATCCTATTTATTAATTTCCCTCTATTTGCCCAGCCTGCTCTCTGAGACATTTTGCTCCAGTCCCAGAGAGGCAGGCAGGAAGGCTTTTTGCAGCATATGAAAAGTATTAATTTGGTATGGTCTTAATTCATTTCATGATTCAGTTCTGCTGAATCTACAGAGACGGCTTCCAGCCTAGTAATTATAAAAGGTGCTTCCAAATCAGTCCTGACTTGATCTTACACTATTTGATCGTTTTATTATTCCGTTTTACTTTATTATTCGGTTTGATTTGGCGCCAAGAAACCTGAGGCTACATAAACTGTATGTTTTATGTCTTTAAAAGTTCTGTTGAGATAAATTCTTATATAAAAGGGCCCTAATGCTAAATCAATGTCATTTATTTTTAAAACTGAGAATATTGCTCAAAGAACAGAAATCCTTGATACCAGATAGAGCATTACATATAAACCCGGTCCTACCGGTCCTACTAGACCTACAATGGGTAGGACTCAATTGGAGTGATGTTTTTTCTTTTAAAACATATCAGATTGAATCAGAAACTTTTAAAACATGGGCTACTTCTGTGCTAATGTCAAATATGTGGCTGAGATATGATTCTCTTCTACAAATGGTCATTTTGATGCAGTTGGAAAAGACAGGATAGAATGTAAGGTTTGGGGGCGGGTACGGCAGTTCTGCTAGTCCTGTCAAATAATCAACGGCTGATAAGCAACTGTCACATGAACCTGGGTCCAAGTCCTGAGCCTGTTGCTTTCTTCTCTGGGGCCCTGTGGGCCTCATTTAGTGACAGGTGCTCGGCCTGCTGGGAAGGCAGCGTGGATGATCCTATATCTCCCAGGGCTGCTGCAGGTCTGAGCTGAACCTTCCATGCCTTTTGGTGCCAAGCAGAGAGAGGCCTCAGCACGTGCGAACGCTCAACAAATCACAGCTCGTTAACATCCTACCAGACCCGTTCCATTCTCCCTGCCTCGCGCTCCCAACAAGGTGAAATTCTAGCAGAATTGACAGGCGGAGAACTTCTCACTGAAGCAACAGTGGTTACTTTGGTTGGGTCACAAACACTGCCAATCAGTGCGGCACGTTTTCTTGACTGGATGGCTTATATTAGCATCATCTAGCAAAATATCACTTAAGTGCACAAGCTCTTAGCACGAACCGTGCCAGGGGCTGGTCTTGCTGTTCCCGGGGCATCAGCAGTAACCTGACGGTGGTCATGCCGACCCAAACATGACTTCCACTTTGCAAAGGAGGGGACTGGAGCACAGAGGTAACCACCTTAACTGCTGGTTCAGGTGCAGATGGGATTCATACCGAGTTGCCAGTTTCTGGGGCAACCCTGATAGCCACCATCCCATCCTGCCTGGGAAGCCTAGAGAAGCTAGCAGGCATGCCTTGCAGCAAAGAAGATCAAACAAGTAGCTCGAAGGATCGAAGAATTATTTTTTAAACAAATGGAGGAAATCAGCTGATGCTATTCGAGATGAGAAGATAAAATTCTTTTTGTTCTAAAGTAGATATCTGAGAGGCTCTACTTCACACACCGCGCGCGCGCGCGCACACACGTTCCTAAGCAGAGCAAGTAGTCCTGACCCAGCAGGGAGCCACGTGTGAACCTCAAGTTCATTCAGTCTGATGATATACAGAGCCAAGAGCTGCAGGAGATAGAGGTAAGTATGACCTCTCCCTCAGCCTTCAGGCAAACTAACCGATCATTCTTTAGTTTGAAATTACAGGGGTCCCTTGGCCACCAGCTCGAGTCACCATTTAAACTGCACAGTTCTGTCAAATGCACTTAAGGCAGATGGTGGCTCAGGTGAATTCCGGTCAGTGGTCAGGCTGGTAGTGGTAGCTGAATGCAGGAGGAAAAGGCAGAGAGGTAGGTGTTTACAAAATGTTTACAAAACCTTTTTGAAAACCAGGCAAACCCGCACTCTGATTGCTCTGGGTTTGAAGGAGCCTTTGTTCTGATAACAAAAGAAACCAAGGCACGGTGCTTTGGGCTCTGTAATGCCACACAGGGTGTTTGTCTACCTGCTCCAGTGCCCTGTGCTCCTGGGAAACACTGCTAGTGTTTGATAGTATACTGACAATTAGAGTTCTTTGTTTTTTTTTTTTTTTTAAATAAAGCTTTAGCATTTCCAAAGCCTCTTCACTTTCATAAGCTTGTTTGATCCTCAGAATAGTCTCATCTACTAAGTCAGGAAGACACCATGTGCACACCTGGCAAGCAGGCATTGGATTCCAGAGACGTCTGAAGTCTCTATTGTCGGCTTAAGCCACAGCCAGTACCCACGTTTCCAGATGCTGGCCTTCCAGTCGTTTTCCCCTCCAGTACTCTGATATCAGGCTATTGTGTGAACTAGGCGGCTGTTTTCAATCTTTGCAAATTACAATCTATGCAATTGGATTCCCAGTAGGTATTTCTCATCAGAAGTGACGAATACTGCCCGTACCTGAGTCCAGAGCAAAGACAACTGGTCAATGTGGTCTTCTCTGCTATTGAATCTAAACACAGCTGCAGAAGCTCTCTGATATGGGCGGAGATTATTTGAGTGTGTTCCCTAAAGATCCACATGTTGGAAGTTTGGTGTAAAGAGATGGTGGAGTCTTTAAGAGGTGGGGCCCAGAGGAAAGGGATTAGGTCACTGGGGTCCTGCTCCTAGATGGGAGCAATGTGGTTCTCATGGGTCCCTGGTTAGTTCCTGCAAGAGCAAGTTGCTATCAAAAAGTGAGTCTGAGCCCTGCATCTCTCTCTTGATCTCTCTTGCCATCTTCCATGCGTATGCTCTGCCATGTTGCTGCCCACCATGTGACTTAACCAGGGAGGCCCTTGCCAGTGTCCAGCAGATGCTGGTATCATGTTCTTGAATCTCCAAAGTAATGAGCAAAATAAACCTCTTTTTTTTTTTTTTTTACAAACTACACAGCCTCAGTTATTTTATTATAGCAATAAAAATGAACGAAGTCACCATCTTAGCATGCAGTCCAGGCGATCACCAATGGAACTGAGAAACTGAGCTCCAATACCTGGGAGTGTTCAAGCAGAGACTGCATGCCCACTGGTCGCTTGATTAGAAGGAATCTATGCACTGAGTGAAAGGCTCAGGATATCAGTGGTTTCCAAGCATGGCATTTACCGTGGCATCTGTTGGGGTTATAGCTAAGTGGCAGAACATTTAATAGCAGAAAGGCATTCGTTTGTTTAGTTTTGATTGAGATTTCTGAAATCCGGCTATCTGGCAGAATTCCAGTCTCTGAGGATACAACCCAGGAAGCTATTGTTTGTGAATTGTTTAGAGACGATTCTGATGCAAGAGGTCGATGGCTTGGGAACTCAGCTAAATGAACTCTAAGTTTGCTTCTGAATCTGAAATCTAAATTGCGTGACTTCCCCCCGCCCAGCAGTGGCAATCTGATGCATCGAGTCTGCTGCATTGTAGAGTATAGAGTTTCTAAATCACAGTGAAAACAATTAGCCAAACAGGTGAAAGAGAGCACCAACTCGCCTGCCATCTGCATATTAGTGGCAAATTAAATTCCCCCGTTAGCGACATTCTCAGTGATATTAGTGCTGCAAGCCCTAATGTATTGTATTTTATACTTCAGAGGCTGGAAGAGAGTACTAATTACATGCAAGTTTTCCAAGATTTCAGCTGGGAGTATTTCACATGAAAGTTAATTGTTCTTTGGGGGCTTTACCACTGGTTTATGCAATTAACATAGAGTTTGCCTATATATCATGGTTTTGCTTACAGAAGGGAAACCATATTATTCACTTGGATAAAATGGGGCTTGTTCTAAGGGTGTTTTGAAGTGAGGCTGATAGCTTCTGGAACACATCAACAGCTGTGCTCACCTGCTGCCTCCTGAGCTGGAAGGAGGTCGGTCCTGCAGGAGAACCACAGAGGTTGCTGAGGAGATGCAGCAGTGAGCAAAGAGGCCAGGCAGGCCTGCTCCGACCTCCTTCCGCTCTCCCCATATGCCTGGACATGATCCTGGATCGTGTGCAGAGACTGAGGACAATCCCGCACCGATGGCGTGCATCCTCCAGCTCGCGGCAGCTTGTGTTCATCCCATCTGACCTCGGGGAGTCTGCACAGTGGGCACAAGTATCCCCAGTCCTGCAGGCTCTGTGTGGTTGATATTTTCTCCTTTATCCAGCCTATTCTCTTTTGAAGAAGCCTAGACATTTGTGTATAAAACTTTTTTTTTTTTTAAATGGGACCTACTGTCTCCCAGTGAGAGTAAGTAGGGAGTGGTTGGTTTGGTCCTGAGGTTGAGCTCATGCCTAGCTCTCTGCTGGGCTCCCGTCAGGGCTGTTCATCAACCCTGGTTCTTTTCCTCTTTGGCAGGTCTTGAAGGTCAGCGTGTGGTTGGCATTGGGAAGAAGTGAAGGTCAGAGATTCACAGGGTGAGGATTAGGCATCCATCAATTCAAACATAGCCCACATCTGAGGTCAGGGTGCTAGGAAAAGCAGTTTCCAGGAGGAAAACCAGAGTCACCAAGAGCTGTAAGCCAGGGAGGGAGCTGATAGGTGGGAATTGGGGCCGGTATCACTATCTTGCTACAGGAAGAGGTGCGGGGGTCCCAGGAGAGTCAACCAGCTCTTCTATGGGATTCCTTCCTGTCTGTGGCTGATGGGGAGGGGGATACATCACTTGGTACCTTGAGAGATGTCCGGGTAAAAGGTATGTGGGGAGATCCCGGAGGCCTCAGGTTATGCCTGGTCAGTTCCTCTGTGGAGGGTTACGAGCTGGGGAGCACCATCCCCCATCCCCCTTCACATCCACCTGCATACATGGCTCATACCATGTGCTATTTTGCAGATTGGGTACCGAGGTACCAGTGGGTGTGTGTAGAGGTCCCAAATGGTGTATTGGCAATTGAGATCTTATCATTTAGCCCCAAACCCAGCCACTCTGTCTTGTTGTGCTGGAGCCAGGACCCTGCTCTCCCACCTTTCTTTGCCAGCGAGTTCCATGTTAGCTGCACCAGCAGGAGGCGCTGTGGGGAGACTGGCAACCTGCCGGAGGCAGGGTGAGGACTGCATGCTTGCTCTTTCCTGTGACCCTGCTCTTGCTGTCAATGTTGTTCCTTTGTTCCTTAGCGCTCCCTAATGGTACCTCCTGGTCCCTGGTTTCCCCCAGATGCGTCCTACTGAAGGGTGGCATCAGTCCGTGAGTTCTCAGAGGGGGCATTCACACCCAGCCAGAGCACAGGACTGGGCACTGGAACTTCCGCGGTTCCTCTTCCAACACACAGGGATACCCATGGCCCCTGGGCCTGGCAACACACTGGATGCAGAGGATAGGGGCACTTGTCAGGGCTGCAGGCAGAGCTGGCGCCTGAGCATGCTGAGCTCTTCCATGCCTGGTCCTGACGGCACTGAGCTTTACCACATTTCTTTGCTACCACAGGACAGAAGAGGAGCACGGCTGGCTTGCTCTCTGTGCCTTGCCTGGTGTGCAGGCTGTTAACAGTCTTCTGCTGACTCCTCCTGGGCCAGTCTATGCCTGGCACCTGGCCGGCACCTGGTCAGAGTCTGAGGATTCCACACACTGAAGCTCTGGTGCTGAGTGGGTCCCCAGGGGAGTGAGTGGGTCCCCTGGGAGTTGCTGGAGCTGCTCTGGACTTGGGGGGCAGAGAAGAGCGGCCACTCGCGGGCAGATGAGTATACGGAGCTGCTCAGGTGATCGTCCCATCTGGATTTGATTATGAACCTTGATTAACGACCTACTGGTTTAGGGTGGCTTCACAGGAGTGTGGGAAGAGCTGCTCAGCTCTCCCAGGGCCCTTTGGACAGTGGCTACTTAATTATTTGAGCCTTTGGAAGGCCTCAGACTCTTCAAAGTCATCTCCAAGAATCTGGTGATTGCCCCAAATCACCTGCTGCCCCCTGGCAGACTGACCGGAAGCCAGCTTCCCTCTGGGGACTGCCATGGCAGGGACAGAGAAAGAGGGAATGCTCTGCACCCCTCATAAAGGTCTCCTTCCCTGTTTTGCCAAGAAAAGTGGGGGTTCAGTGGCTGAGCTTGCAGTGGCTGAGAAGTTCCCAGATCCTCTTGTTATTTTTTTTATCCATGATTTTGTAATAATTCAAACTACCAACTCTGGAAATGGACTGGAAAGTGCCCACTATAGATTTAATTCGGGAGATTCTGTTCTTCCCACAGCCGAGATGGTCTGATGAGGACCTAAGTGCCTGATATTGATCCCCAGTTGGCTTAATAAAACTGATTTACTTCCCAGTAGGCCTGGGACTCTGCAAGACATGGTGGCTTCTTAGCAGAAATGACAGGTGGCCTCTGTGGCACAGCTGCTCCCCTTCCTACATTACGCATCTCATTTCTCTGGGGTGTCATTCAAAGTATGTCAGGCCGATTGCATAAGAAAGCATAGCATTTTATAACCAGGAGAGTTTTCATCTAGTGCCCCTACTTTATAAAGGAGGAGATGAGACCAAGAATAAATGGCCTAGCTAATGCCACACTGCCTTTTGGTGACATTTCCAACACCTCACCACCCAGCTTTCCATCACCACCAAAGATCCCTCCCTCTAAGGTGAGAATATGTGGGTAGGTTTAGAAATAAAAGAGAAAGAACTCAAAAATGATACTTATTTTGATTATTATGGAAACTGTAAAAAGCCTAGGTCTTAGAACTGTCTCATGTTTTAATAACATGTATTGTTTCTTCTCATAAAAATATTTGTCCATTGTTAGACGTTTTATGAGTAGAGAAAAAGGCATAAGGAAGAAATTAACTGTCTTCTGGAATTATATCATCAAGTGATAAGCACTAATAGTTTAATATGTTTCTTTTCAGCCTCAACCTCTAACATTTTAGGGGCCATATAACTCAGTACACAGACGGGCTAGATGAGACCTGGGAGGCAAAGGGCAATTAGAGATAGAGATGTGGGTGGAGACTCAGCACTGGTCTCCCGAGTCCCTGTCCAGTGCTTTTTCTGCTCCCTCATGCTGTTGGAAGGTTCGCTCTGGCCCTGGAGAAGATGGGCTGTAGGAGCTTCTGGGTGGACCTAGACAGGCAGCGATGAGGAGGACCGCCTGGCCCCTGATATCTGTGAGCCCTGCAGGTGATGGAGACTGGCAAACAGCTGTGAAGGTGAGGCCGTCCTCCCCCACCTCCCTGCCTCATTTATTCAATAAGTATTTGTTGAGCACTGTCCTGGGCCCAGCCTGTGCCTGGCTCCAGGCCAGCAGGCTCAGCAGACCAGATCCCCACACCGACGGAGCTGAGCACGGTGGGACGCCAGCGAGGCCGAGCTCCTGTGGAACTGTGTGCTGAGATGCCAGATTCATCCAGCAGGTTTCTTTCCCTTCCCCTGACCTACCTTTTCCCAGCGCACCTGGGAGGACAAAGCAGGTACCCGTCCGTGGTGAAGCGGGCAGATAGAGCGATTGGATGTGTTCTCTGCCTTTCTCTTCTGTCCCCAGCTCTGAGGACGCGGAGCCACTGTGAGAACTTCTAAGTTGAAAGTGTTCTTTGCAAAGATGATCTAGGTCAACACTGTTTTGCAGGCAAGAAAACCAAAGCCTGTAGACACATCCCGACAGCACTTTCCTAGACACTTTGCAGCAAAGACAGTGCTCAGCTGAGGCCTTTGACCTGCTCACAGTTCTTTCAGTCAGGGGGAGCGGGTGAGTGAGGCCTGCGGGCTGGCTGAGGCGGCCAGGGAGCCGTCCCTGTGTGAAGACGCCATGTCTGTCCAGGACAGGGGTGTGCCGGGCCCTGTGCTAAGGCCTTTGTTAGTGACACATTTCCTCGCACAGTTCGAAATGGTTCCATCTCATCCTTACTTTGCAGACCACGTGCTTGGTGCACCGAGGGTTAAGGAAAGTATCAAGGTCACATGGGTGATGAGGTCTGGGCAGAGGTTAGACTCAGGGGCCTGTGCCCTCCACTGTCACACTGGGCTGCCCATCTCACTGAGAATGATCTGAGCATAGGGACACCCTTCTGGATTGTACGGGCTCCTAGCTCCCCTGCTGACAGGGGAGGAACTGTCTGCAGGATTTGGCCAAATCCTGCTGCTTAGGCCAGTAGCCAAGAGGGCAGAGAATGACTCTTACCTTTAGTTTATAGTGCTGTTGAGATCAAACCAGCCTCATGGTGCAAGATCAGGCAGGTGGAGACTGTGGGATTGTGTGCCCACAAGTGGCACGCAGTAGACTCTCAGAGATGGCAGGGAAGGCTAGACTGTGGCATGCTGGAATTGAACGAGGGAGTGTAGAATCAGATGAGGGTGTGGACAGGGAAGGACCCAGTCACTGGGAGGGAAGGCCTGGCTAATAGGGGACAGGACCATCAGCCCCACCTCATACATCTGCATTGTCTCTGGAAGGTGCATGGAGCATGGCGGGGTGCTGCACATTTGCAATAGAACCTGAGAAAGGGAGGAGGAGGTGGGAAGCAGAAGCTGCATAGCCATGGGCTGGTCATAGGCAAGTGCGGGGGACAAGCAGGCAAGCTGAGGGGTGACAACGTGCAGCCCCAGAGAACACAAGCTCTGGAGGCAAAAGGGCCCAACAGGTGCACTCGACCTCTCTTCCCAAATGCACAATGCAGTAAGGATGTGCCTAGGTATGAAATGGAAAGACACTGTAGACACAGTGTGGAGCTTTGAAGAGAAGGAAGAGGATGGAAGCCAATGACAGATTGGGGACAGGAAACTGACCAACCTTGCACATGATGTGCTAACCTTTCTCATATTTATGGAGACGTGTGACAGGATTAGCTTTGGGTCCCAGTAAGTATTACACTTCGGCACTGGGAACCATTATCAGGGGGAAATCCAAACAATAACAAATAAACACAATGAAGAATCTTTGGAAGTGTGCTTAATTATGGGAGAAAAAGATTGAATCTGTATTATTAGAGAGCAGGGCTTCTGGGACCATGGACCGTCTAGTTCACACTCCCCACCAAGCAAAACTCAGCAGAGCCTTCACTCTTTGGTTTGCTGTCCCAGCAAGATGCAGTGGGCATCTGACACTCCGAGGTTCCCGTGGTCTCCGTTCTCCAGCTATTAGTGCAAATAAGAAGGCTGTGATTGACTCTTAGTCTAAGACCACAAGCTAGCGATTGGATGGCTGTTGCTGCTATGGTGAACCAGACTCTTAATATTTAATCACAAACGAAATACGTTGATGTGTCATTGAGCATCTTAAAATACTGAAAAATTAAAAAAAAATCCATAAATTACTGGAGTTGTGCTAAAACCTGAGATTTAGATGGAAAAGCCTGGGGAAGGATTTGGTTCCTCTGCAACTTCCCACCCAATGTGCCTCAACCAGGAGCAGAATCACTCTGGAAGTGAGCTGGTGTGTGTGTGCTTGGGTGCATATGTGAGTCACAATGACAGAGGAGTGGTACTGACACTTATTAGGTGAGGTTTAATGTCCTGCAATTCTCAGTAGGGTCCAAGAAAATAAAGAATCATTTTGTGTAAAACGTCACCCTAGGAGAACATTGGATCCTCTATCCAAACTGCAAGAAAAGTGCTAGATGGAAATGCACCCCCATTCCACAGGCGCCATAAACACAGACCCGTAAAGAAATGGACAGATGTCCAGAAGGTGATTTCTAGTTCTTTGCAATTGCTCTACCAAAGTCTACTTCAAGGCTGTGACCATGCCTGATTTAACTTTGCAAAAGCACAGGGCATGCAGAGCGAGTACCAGGTACATAATACATGTTCCATAACCAGTTGTTAAAGCAAGTGGTTGAATAGATCAGTGAGTTCATTGAGAGTTCTCCTGTTTGTCTGGTCACTAGGGCCAGTACTGTGGTGGTATACCAGTTTTTGAAGATCCCACAACAGAAGAGAAATAAAAATGACGATTAACGTGTAAATGTATGGAAGAAGCTGTGGGGTGTCTCCTTTCAAGTACCTACGTTACAGTAGGGACAATAATGCCTCCCCAAAGAGGTCTGCACCTAATCTCCAGAACCTGTGGAAATGGCCTGAACTTTGCAAATATGATTAAGAATTTAAGATGTGGACTTGTCCTGGGTTGGAGTGGACCCAATGTAATCATAAGGGTCCTGGGGAGAGGGCCAAAATCAGATGCTCTGTTACTGGCCTTGAAGATGGAGGAAGAGGTCATGAGACAAGGCCACCTCTAGAAAAACTCCTAAACCCTCCAGAAGGACCACAGGACTACTGACCCATTTTAGACCACAGACCTCCTCAAGTGAAAGATAATAATCTTGTATTTTTAGTAAGTTTCGGACAGTTTGTTACAGTGCCAGTAAGACACGAATACATACTTAAACAAGTTCAAACGTATGTATGTTGTTCCAGGCCACACAATAATGTAATGCCAACATCAGTAAGAAACCCATGTCTTCTGATTATCACCCTGGGGACATGATCATGATGTCACCAAGGCACAGAACCTGAACGGTCCATTCTGGGAAAGGTTGTGAGCTGTCCGCCTTCAGAAACCATGCTTTGTACCGATCATGCCAGAGCGGACGGTTAGTTGTTCTGCTCTCCTGCCGGGCACTGTCGTGCTCACCTGGCGATGGACACGGGCCTACTGTGTGCCGCCAGGATGCACAGGGCTATGGAAGCAGAGGCCTAGGTGAAGGCGTCCACTTGTGTTGTCTGAGGCTTGCTGTGCTGTGCGAGTCCGTGCTCCTCTTTCTGAGTGAAGGAATTTCCATTAAGTGTCTTCTCTGTACCGGAATCTCTCTTCATTTTCCCAGGAGCAGCAGCTGTAAGCAGCACATCTCGAGAAGCTGGCGTTTAGGGGCAGCACTGGGCACAGCGCTTGGGACCGTGTCTTGCCCCTGTGATTTGCTGTGCTGCTTCTCACTTTTCAGTAAAAACAGTTGGAGGGACGTTTTCAGACCCTGGGCCTGTCCACACCCCGTGGACCCCTGCATAGTTTCCAGGGTTGCTTTGGTAGAGTTTTACACCAAGAAAGCTTTATATTTAGTGAGCTGAGCCTTGGGGTGCAAGGAGAGAGTTCTGGGGGCAACAGTGGGAAGAGTTCATGGCATGCCGGGCTGCGCCTTTCCTGTTTCCCGGGACAGCACAACATGAGTGGCTGATCCAAGACACTGGAAGTTATAATGGCTGAATGGCCAAGTGACCCATTTCTCAAGACACAGAAGCCTGGAGGTTGGTAGTGCTGGGCTGGCTGGTAGCACACCTCGTCACTGGGAAGCTGGGATTCTTCTCTTTTCCTTTCCTACCATTCTCAGACGGTGGTTTCTACATTCAGCTTTGCCTTATGATTCAAGGTAGTGGTTAGAGCACCAGCCATCACATCCACAGTCTAGGGTGAGGTAGGAATAAAAACAGAGAGGCAAAAATGCATCTCCAGCTCTCTATCCCATGTAAGGAACATGTCTAGAAATCTTGCTTTTGTTGAGAAGTACTTTCTGCTTCCTTCCAGTGATCAGAATGCAACTCAGGGCTACAAGAAAGGCTGTGTAACTGGGGTTCTGTGGCTGGGGACAGGGAAGAATTGACCCTGGTTGGGCAACCAGGTGTCTCTGCACAGTGTGGTTTGGGCACACAAAATCTACCTGCAACAGTACCTGTCACCTCTCTTCCATGGAAAGACCCGAGGTCTTGTAAGATCTAACCCCTGCCATGCAAGAGCCCCTGTGAGGGCGTGGGGCAGAGCCAGCGACCGGTATCATTGGTGCTGGATCAATATAGTTGTCAATAACGACCTAGCAAGGCTGAATTTGATCCAAGTCTTATGTTCCTGAGGTGAAGGAATCCCTGTCCCCCTTCTGTGTTCTAGAAAACTGCCTAATGCAAAGAACCGCCCTTCCCCAGGTACTTAGAGGAGACCGGCAGAGCCCTTGTCCAACCCGTGGCAAAGCTGGGCTCAGGCCCTCCAAATCCCCTTTCCATCCCCGCTGACCCACTGCACCAAAGTACTTGTTGGCCAGACTCGGACCAAGCTGCCCTCCCTCCTCCAGGCCCTGAACTTCAGCCTCGGCCTGAGCCGGCACACACTCCTGAGACCGGCTGACCCGAGGTAGGTGCTCTGGGACCCTCTGTCCAGCCTGCTACCTTTCCACCCACTTCCCCACACCTGCTCCTGTCTGGCTCTGCTCACGTGAGAGCGCTCCGGCTCTGACTCCTGCACACGTGTGGACTTCCCACGAGCAGTGCTGTCCTTATGCTACAGTGTCCCTTGCCCTGGGCAGTGGCGCCTTCCCAAAATGCACTTGGGAATTCTCATTTTGAACCACCGTCTTTCCTTACAAAGTCTCAATCTGCTTTTCTATCGAATAAGCCCTCAATATCACAGGCACGGGACAGGTCCCTGAGGCCATTAGCAAATGAAAGGCTGGGGCAGACCACTGTCGCCAAGTAAAACTGAATCCCTCTTCTGCAGGGCAGGCGACACTTAGGGATCTTCTGTCTCTGGAGGAGCCATGGGATGAGAGGGGTGGTTGGCACCAGGGACCCTGAACGGCCTCTGTGGTTATAGATAGCAGTCGCCACGGAGCTGCGGGCATGGAAGGGTTTGCTGCCGGATGATGGGGAGAGCCCCGGCCAGGCTTTCCTCCTGCAGGGCTCTTCACAGGTGCTCTGCGAAACCCTCAAGAATGGATATGGTGTGCGTAGCTTCCTGATATTTGACCATGAAATGCTTGTATTTTCCAAGCATCCAGAAATACCAAGGTGGACCGGTCTGGGCAATGCTGCTGGAAAGCCTTTCACCTCCTCTCCGATTGCTGAGTGTCTGTGTGGAAGGCAAGATTTGCCTTTGAGCTGCGGGGGATGGGGGAGGCGAGATCCAGGCTGGGGAGCCAGCAGCCAAGGCGGGGAGTTGGCCTCTGGCCGAGCGCCAGGTGGTCTCGCTCTTTAAGTAGGCGTGCTAAGTGGTCTTTGTCCCCTGGGAAACACAGCCAGGGAGTCAGATTCCCCAACAGGAAGAGGCCGTATGTAAGACACATTTGATTTACAGTCGCTTTGCAGTGACCTTGGCTTTCCAGTTTGCAGGCGATGTCACCAGGGTGTCTGACTAATGCACGGTTGTGAATTTTTCATGGCAGGGCATGTATTGTGCTGTTGGCCTCCTGGGCAAGGGAGAAGGCAAAGAATGTCAAGAGCAACATAAATTGTTAGGTAAATCTTTATTCCCCCCAGACCTCCCTGCACAGTCCCGTTGTTGGCGTTTCAGCCAACCGTTCACTCGTTTACCAACATTTATTGAGCAACTTCCCTCTGAGTACCGTGGGGAATCGGCAAGGCCTAACCCGCCCCGTGTGGTGACCGTGAGTGAACAGAGAGGGTGTGGGCGAGGAGGGCAGCACGGGGAGGAGCCCTCTGCAACGTGCCCCTGGGCCTGCCACAGAAGGCCTCTCTGGTAAAGCAAGTCTTTCTGGTCCTGTAGGACTCCCCGCCAGGCACGTCTTGAGGGACCAAGTGGCAGGTGTCTTGCTGGGTTCAGGTCTCCCCCACGTTACCTTAGGCCAGTCTGCTAATGGTTCAGGACTTGCTCCTCGGAGGGGCCTGAAACAGATAATTCTTTAAGTTTCTTCTGCAACCAAACAATATCATCCAGAGTCAGAGATAGACACATCCGCACATGTGCGTGTGTAGAGGTTTTTAGCTACATACGTGTTCATGCATCCCTGGGGAAGAGGGCAGTGGGCTCTGGCTGGGGTGCGCCGGTAAGACTCAGGCTTGTTGAAAAGCAGCGCTTTGCATGCACTTTAAATGAGACCAAGCATTGGATTTGGAGGGTGGGGATGCTGGGATGGTGCCACTCAGGGCACAATGCAGAGTCAAAGGCACTGTGGCAGGGAGGAAGGTGCTGCGGGGCGTTGGGCATTGGGCGGCAAGAGCCCAGAGTGGGTGTTGGGGTCCAGTGAAGGAGAGCTCCTAAAGCAGAGGGCTGAGTCTCCGGGGGCCTCACTCCTGGCAGCAGAGGCGGTCTCCCCTTGTTCACTGGCCTCTCCCTCCTCAGCGCTCTGCCTGAGCTGCTCCCTTACAGACTTCACACTCCGACATCTTCAGAGGGCCACCCAGCCCGCCTGCGTATCCTGCACCTCAGTGCGCAGCTCACTTCCCAGGGCTTTAGTGCCACCAGTGCTGACAGAGGCACCAGGTCTATCCGTCCTGTTTGTTGTCTGTGTCCTGGGGACGCAAGCACCACGGGGCAAGGGCAGCGCCTGGCCTGTCTACTTTGATATTCCCAGTGGTCACGCCTAAGCTCAACTAATGTTATTTGAATGGATGAATAATCTAGGGTAGGTTTGATCAGTATTGTAGAATGATGGACAAATGTTTGAATGAATGAACGACCTAGAATTTACACTGTTGTGAAGCCACAGAGAAAACCTGCATGTGTATTTCTCAAGTGTGCCAAGCCCAAATTACATTATTAGTTTGATGGCTTCCCTATTGTCCACCAAACTTCCAACATGGAGCCATAGATACAGGCAAAACATTTTAGTGAAGACATTAAGAAAACAAAAAAAAAGATATGAGGACATTTGGTGCCTTGCTCTGTGAGCTTTGGGGAAGGAGTCTCTTTCCTGGGGCCCAGGGAAGGGCATGGTGAATGTAGGCACAAATGCCGGGCTCTGGGCCCCCAAGAGCTGCCTCCCCGTCTCCTGGAGAGCAGCCCTCTGCGGCTACCCTGTTATTGCCCTTCCTGAGCCTCCTGAAGCCTGAATCCCACTTCTAAAGCCTGATGGTCTTCTGCTCAGTGGGAAGCTCAGGTTTCTTGCCTGGAGCTGCTTTTCATGTGTGGCTCCTGATCCCTTCCTGTTCCTCCTCCTTCCTGCAAGTGCTGCACCCAGGCACTTGGGCACCTGGGCAGAGCCCTCTGGCCTTGCTCAGAGCTGAGCGAGGGGAGCACTGCACTCAGTGGGAGCTGTCAGACAGCGTCTCTGAGTGACCCACGTGTGAGAGCTTTGGAAGCAAAGGCACACACTGCCCAATGACTGTGAGGATCAGATCCCATTAACTATTCCCTTCGTTATTTGAGGATGGCAGCTGACCTCTAAGTAAAGCTGGCAGAAAACAGTCGCTAAGTTTAAACGCTTGCACTGCAGGTAGCAATAGGGAAAAGAGACTTCTATGTCATTAATAACATCATCATCATCAGCAGCAGCATCATCATCATCAATTAAGTGATATTAATAGAAGCCGAGAGTTTACACAGTGTTTTCTTTGCATCATCTCATTGAAGTCGTGTTTGAATCCTTGGAGTAATATTTTATTATCATCACAAGAAAATCGGGACTCAGGAGAGTAACTGACTCAGAGTCAGTCATGAAGCAGCAGAGGGTGACGTAGGCTCCTGGTTTCCTCAAGATGTTCATGTGCTCGGGATTATCTTAACACTGTCCTCTCGTGTTGGCCTGGCTTGGGGTCTTTGTGTGGGAGGCTTACGTGACAGCCACAGAGGGCCTAGAAGACCCGAGAAAAACCATCAGGCAAGGACGTTGGAGTTTTCTTCTAAGAAAGAAAAGGAAGGAAGGACCTGCACTTAGGAAACCCAGTGTCCCTCCTGCGGAGAGCACACATGGGCCCACTTGCCACCACTTAAATTTCTTTGTCATCCTGAGGAGCACAGAAGGCCAACAGGTTCCCACTTCACCAGGGAAGGCAGTTGGGCCGAGGGAGGGCTAGCTAATGCCTGGCGTTGGCATTAGTTCCATCTTGCACGCCCCTTGCAAGGTGCTGCTGCCTCCTTCGTCCACACCCTATGCAGGCAGGAGGCTGCTTGTCCCCCCTTCCATCGGGGCTGGCCCCATGACTGACTCAGACCACTGGAATGTGATGGAAAGGTCACTGGGGACTTCAGGGCCACACCTAAAGAGGCCTCACAGCTTCCCCTTACTCTCCTGCAGCCCCGGGTCACCAGGCCCCTGAGGAGTCACTTACGATTGTAAAACAAAGTGAATCCTGCGATGTCTGGAAAGAGAACACCATGTGGCTGTTCAGTTCCTGTGCCTGCGGCAGGCATGTGCATCATGAGCCTAGGATTTCCTGCACTCTTAATACTGTCACTACAGCAGCCAAATTTCAACATGTGGATATTGGGGGACACGGTGAAGCTGTAGCCCTCACCCTGCTGGGAAGTGGAGGCCCAGGGCGTGAGCCCAGCGTCTCAGGCCAGGGCCTGAACCGGAGCCACGGGGCTCTGCTGTGTCCGTGCTGTGTCCCTGCCGTCCACACAGTGGACGAGCTCTCATGATGTTTGGAATTCCATTCCACAAACCCCAAGGGGAAGCCGAGATTCCCCTTGACCTGCAGCGGAGACTGATGGCGATCTCCCCGGGCCTCCTGGGCGTTGTGGTCCCATCACTGCCCGGTACCCTCTGACTCCTATGCAGATCCAGACAGCTTCTGGCTTCCTGAGTAAGTGGACAAGTGCTTGGACAGGGTGTGTTTGCAGCACCTGCTCAGACCTGCCAACTGTCCCCTCGCCCTCTCCCGCCCTGCCAATAGCAGCCCTGAGACCTCGGATGTTCCAGAGGGTGAGTCGGCCCTTTGAAATCGCTCTTCACCCTCAGGGTTCGGCACCAAAGTGTGCCTGGGTGTTTCTTCTTTTCCTTTCTTCTTCCCATACTGAACTACTGGCCCTTTCATTTCTTTCTCCTTGCCTCGGGAGTAGGGACCTGAATTGCTTTGTATGGAAAACCAAATTATTGAATTAAAAAAAAAAAGAAAAGAAAAAGACAACAAAGATCTATTACTCCTCCAGATGAAGACAAATATACAGCTGTGGTATTATGCGTCAATTTGATTAATAAATAGAGAAAACAGAAATGATATTTATATAGAGGCAAAGAATAAAGAAGTCGCGTCACCACTGAGAAACTGAAGACGAAGAAGGCAGGCTGGGGCAGAGCTGGGGCCCGGCCCTTGGGCAGGGCTGGCTCCACTCAGGGGTGTGGTGGGTGGGCATCTGCACCCCGGGAGCCAAGAGCTCGGGGTCTGTGCTACTGCTCAGCACCCTCAGCCACTCAGGGCTTTGGCGTGGTGTTCAGCTTGGAGAAACCCATTTCTTTGTACAGTGTGTGCACACTTTTTTTCAAAGAAGAAAAAGTAATAGCTAATGACGTAAGGATTTCACATATATTTAATCTAATCTTCACAACAGGCTTGTGAGGTGGGGCCTACTATTGTTCTATTTCTATTAAGAGAAAAAACACAGACCTGAGATGGTGACTTGTCTAAAGTTACACAGCAAATAGGGAACCGATCCAAGCCCAAGACAGGCGGGTCTCATGACCTTGAGGCTGTGCTGCCTCCTGGCAGGGCCCACTGGGTCTGCCAGCTCACTATAGGTGTGTGCCGGGCAGAGATCTAGAGGAACAGCTCCAGGGGTGGTGGAGGGTGGGCCCTGAACCTGACTGGAGAGGGATCCCTAGAGCAAGCACAGACCTGCTTCCCTTGGTTTGCCATGTGATCTGGAGCTGATGGGCCCAGATGCCAGGGTTACATAGAAAGCCACTGGTCAAGACAGCCTGCACACTGGCACTTGCTGTACCAGAAACCAGCGGCTGCAAAGTCACCTGCTCTGGTCCCTGTGTGTCAGGAACTGAAGGCATCAGAGCAGAGAGAGAGAGAGAGAGAGAGTGTGTGTGTGTGTGGCTGCAGAAACATCTCTTCCAGTGCAGAGAGAGCTGCCGCAGGCCCAGGGCAGCTCTGCCTGCAGGGAGGGCTCTCCTGTGCTCCTGCAGTGACCCTCTGCAATCACCCCACTTAAGACCTTCAAGCCTATCTGAGCCCTGATATCAGGAGTTGGTGCTGACCTTGGACAGCTGCCTCACCCTCGGGCGCTGCTGGGGACCCTGGACATTTGCTGCCTTGGCTGCCACTTACTTCTACTCTGTGTCCTCACCAGACTGCATGAGCCAGGTGAGTCTGTGACATGGTGTGGCCGCTCACCTGTGCTCGTCCCCATGTGTCACACTCATCGCATTGAACCTTCCCTCTCCAGGCAGACGGGAGGAGCCAGTGCCATGTGGTCTCAGGGACACACACCTGCGCTTCCCATTGGCCGGTGTCCAAGAGCACAGGCCTCAGGAAGTGTGCAGTGACCCCCGGACAGGTCGTGCGTCTGTGCGCCGCGTCTCATCTGTCAAGCAGTGGAAGCGTCAGGTCCTGTACGAGGTGCCCCTGCTCTCTGTCCTTTCCCTGCTGCGACTGTGTTGCTATGTGGGTCCCCCGGAGGCGCATGCGTGAGACGATCAAGAATGTCTAGAGGAGAAATGATCAGATTATGATGGATTAATCCACTTGAATGGATTAACTGGGTGCCAACCGTAGGCAGGCAGGGTGTGGCGGAAGGGGTGGGTCACGGGGCATGTCTTGGGGTGTGTATTTGGTCTGGGGGGGGATAGTTCTCTTGGCAGCCATGACTGGATCAGTTGTCCTCTGCCATGCCCTTCCGACCCTCCCAGAGCTAGAGAGCTCAGCTGACCGCAGACCAAACTCTGAAACCACAACCCCACGTAGACCTTTCCTCCTCTGAGTTGTTCTTGTCAGGTCTTTTGGTCGTGGTGGTGCACAGCTGACTGACACTCATTCACACGCGACTCTCCCGTCTCCAGGAGCCCCTCCTGCACTCTGTTGGCTGTGGAGTTTGGTTGCGGGTCTGTTTATCTTCTTCAAGAGATTGTGAAGGGTGTGCTTCCTGATCTGTGCAGGGTATCTTGCCCTTAGCAAATGCTCAATTAAAAAAAAAAAGCTCTTGTTGAGTTTTCAAACACTTGTGAAATATCAACCAGTGTTGACAGACAGCTTGTCCGTGCCAGATCAGGACAGGCTTCATGATGGAAACTGATGTGTGTGTATCCCTGGAAGAGAAGAGAGGAGGCTCTAGGGCCTTCCAGGCAGAGAAATTGGGTTAAGAAATACCAGGCTAATAGAGGACAGTGTTTTCGTCAGTTTCATGTCACTGTGACCACAATACCCAACAAAAACAAAGGAAGAAAACTTTTGTATGGTTCCTGGTTTCAGAGGTTCAGTCTGTGGCTGGCTGCCTCCATGACCTTGAGCCCAAGGAGAGGTAGAAGGGCACAGGGAGGAAGGCAGCTGGGAACATGGAGCCAGGAAAAAGAGCTCTGCTCATCAAGGACAAAAATCAACCCCAAAGGTGCATCCCCAGTGACCTACTTCCTGCAGCCACACCCTGCCTGCCCAAAGTTACACCCAGCTAATCCATTCAGGTGTGATCTGTGGATGAGGTCTAGCTCTCAGAGTCTAACCTCTCGCCTCTCAACATTCTTGCGTTGTCTCACACATGAATTTTTGGGGGACTTCCCAATTTATATCATAACAGAAAACTCTGAAAGGGTGGGAGCAGAGAGCTCAAGGGGAAAAAATCAGAAATACATTTGAATATAGAGATTAGTGCTTGATTTTGAAGGGCCTTCCATTTAAGCTTATTGTATGGATGGTAAATAATTAAGGTTGCATGTGAAAGCGAGGATAGCAGTATTTGTGGGGACTTGGGAGGTGAGATGGATAAACAAATGCACAGCCTCTATTTTTGTTCTTGACCAAAGCCTTCAAAACTTTCCAGCCCTTTACTCCATCATTTCTGTCTGTCTGTCTGTCTCTGTGTCTCTGTCTCTGCTCTGTCTCTCCTCCTTCTGTAAAGGAAACTGGTGCCTGGGACCCACAGGGAGGGCGTTGAATAAAACCAAGTGATAGAGCTGCAGGTGGAGGAGGGAGAAGCTCCTGAGGGGGAAGCTCCTTGGAACAAGAGCCCCTGTGCCACTGTCCCCGGGAGCATCCACTCCACACAGCCGTCACGGCACCTCATGGGAAAGCACGTCACACGGTCCCACCTGCTCTGTGTGTGCACAGCTCTCCCTGAACATGGGTTGTGAGGTCTTTGCCCTCCACGTTTTATTACCCTGTCACATACAGGGAGAGCAGGAGTGCCATTTTCCATGGAGAAGTATGTTTGATGCGGCTGTTTTGACACCACTGTTGTGATACGCACAGCGAGTCCTGTATCCCTCGCATCTACACGCAGGCATCTTGATGACATTCAAATTGCCATGTCTTGCTCGTCTCTGCTGAGGGCAAGAGCTGTCTTGGGACCAAGCTCTTAGCCCCTGGCGAGGGTCAGCGCATGTCTTCTTCTTGATCTTGCAAACGCCGGAAGAGGCCGATCTGTCCTCAGGTCTGGTCTCTTACACAAGAGAAACAGGCTCAAGGACCAAAGCTGGCAGAGAGCAATGTCTGGACTTGACCTTGGGTCCCACAGTGAAGCTGGCTCGAACCCCATCCGCCCTGCCCACCGCAGTCCTGAGTGTGCCCCTCCTGCTCCTTACTAGCTCCTCAGCCTCCCTGGCCTCACCAGGTTTCTGGTCTGGGGACAGCAGGCAGTTCCGCGGAGCTCATGCAGGCTATGGGGTGGGGTGGAGCTGAGGTAGGAGGTGAGATGGACCAGCAGCAGAGAAAAATAAATATGAACATAAAAACCTTGCGATTTTAATGACTCCTTGTGCTGACTGCCTGAGACTCTCACCGGAGTACATGGTGGAACAAAACAGCGTGTCTGTGTTTCTGCCACTGAGTGGCCACTGGAGAACGCAGGGCACCTTGTAGTGGAAGAGACTCTAAATATTTGCCAAACGAATTACTGCTTTTCCCTCTGTTATGATGCGAATTGATCTCTCTGTGTCTGCAGAGCTGTGGAATTTTTTAAATAATTAACAAAACACTGCTTAAAATAGAACATGGGGATTGGAAGGGGCTTTGGACTTCCACCAGCTTGTCCCCTTCGTTTAGAGGTGGAGTCTAGAGAGCGCATCACAGGACCTGTTGAATGCCAGCTGGCCCTGGGCAGCGGACGGGCTGTCCCCCTGTTCCCTTCTTACTCATCTGGCCTGGACAGCCAGGCCATGAGGGTTCATGGCTGTCTTGGTGCTATTTATTTGTAGACAGGGCCAGCTCAGCCGGAGGAGGGACCCAACATGCTCCTTTCTCCTGCTGTGCTTTTTAGCTCTGTAGCCACTTGGAGGGATATATTTTTGCATATGGTGGCTCGTATGTCAACAGTAGGAGGTTGCCAGTGCCAGAGAAATGGGCAATCTCTTCAGGATGGTGTTCGGAACCTCCTCCTAGTGCCAGAAAACCTTTTCTGTCCTGGGGCTCACTCTTCAGCTGTCCAAATGCTGTGTGACTAATGTGGCCTGCCCAGGAGGGGAGCGAGGGCTTGAACTGCGGCAGGGACGACAGTGAAGGGAATTGTTATGTCACAGCGCCAATGATTGCCCTGTAAGCTTCAAATGTGAATTAAGCCGTGCACTGGCTCCTGCAGACACAGGTATAATTATGCCCAGCCAGCCTTGGAATCCCATAGAGGTCTGCTCAAAGCCCTTTTCTAGGGAATTTGTGGCTTATTTTCTAAGCAGAAAGGAGTATCTGGGGTCTTCCTCAAAAATTTCCCCGAGGCCCAGAATTTGAAGTCTAGTCGGTGCTAAACATGACATCAGATGGTGAGCCCGTAAGAAGGGCCCCTGCCACAGGCAGAGTGTCATTGGTTCTGTCGGTCCTGGGGTCTAAAGTGAGTTATTCCTTAAGAACTTAGAAATAAGAATGTCGTGTGCGTGTTAAACTTTAATATGGATACATAATAGATCAGAGCGGAAATACTGCAAAGTCACCTTAAAGACACAGGAAGAGGAGACAGCCCCTTATTAGCTATTCGGCTTTAACTCTTCACATGTGCAAAGAAAGACCTTGACAATCAGGAAAGTGTCTAACAGGCACTGTGGGCTCACCAGGCAGGGGGACGAAGCATTTCTTGGAGCTCTTTAAGGGTTTCTGATGGTGTTGATGTGGACACCCTGTCCTGGGGTGGATGTGAAAGTTGTGGTCCCGCCCTGTACTTGTATCTCCCCATAAACTGAGAAACTCCTGTTTGGGTTTAGACATCAAACCTGTCAGCCTGGTTAGTGTTAGTTTTTCCTGCGAGAGGAATCTGCTCTCAAGGCGCTGATGATACTACATTTTCAGACAGGGAGAGAGCAGATGGAGGCAAAGTCCCGGATGGTGGTTTCTTAAACCGGATGACGATGGCCACCCCATGAAGGTACTTCATGGAGAACCACACTGGCCTCCACGGGGTGGAACACATTCCAACATCACTCCATTGAAGGTCCCGCGTTTCACAATGTTGCCTTGTGGAAACACCCATGGATGTTCTTTCTCTGAAGGGTCAGCCATGACGAAGTGCACAGAAAAGGACCAAGTCACTTATAACAGCTGCTCAGATCAGGCAGTTTACTGCAGCCTGAGTGGATGAGTCGAGGCTTGGAGAAATTTTCTGAGGCTGCAGCCTCGGAGGGTTTTCACCCTGGCCTGAAGTCTCAGTTGCTCTGCGAGGTGCAGTTTGCATCATTTAATTTCCTCCTGACCTAGGAGAGTGGTTTACAGTGAAAATGATTCTGTTCTTTGGCAAATGGTGAAAAGTCAAAAGAAAATAAGCTACTGTTCCACCCAGGACCAGAGGTGCTTCAAGACAGAATAAAAGGCTCCTTCTGTAGGATTCTTTGGATTGTCCTTATATGTTATAAAAATCACAGGGTTAACTGTTCCCCACCCTTTCCCCACTCAGTAGCCTCTTGGGCTGACTAGGTCTCGCCCTTGGCTGACGAGGTCCTCATCACCACCATCGTCACAACCTGGCTCTTTCCACACTGAGCTCCTGCAGGTCGTCAGGGTTTCCATGTGGCCCTGGACACCTGCTTTGACCCTTCTTTCATTGATTGGTGGGAAGAAGAGAGAAAGGTGACCTGAGATGGTGTGGTCCAGCCCACTGCGCCCTCTGCAGGGCACATTCCAGAAAGCGCCACTCAATGCTTCCATCTCATTGGCTAGAACAGTGTCACATGTAACCTTTTCCTGTAAGGAATTCTGGGAGAACTTTTTTTTATTAAGATAATCACATGGCCTCTGGATTTCTGATGGACATGAAGGAGGACCAAGAACCAGCAATCTCTGCTTCTGCGCCAGAAGCCCGGGCTCCACACCTCTCCCCCGACCTCAGCCTTCCCGCCGAGAAGCCACTGTCCAGGCCAACACACCGGCTGCCTCTCCCTTAGCTCCCTCCACACCGGTTCCCAAGCGCCTGCTTGGCTTCGGGCCTCGTTTGCTTCATCCAAACTTGTGTCACATGAGGGTTTCTACTGGTTTCAGGGCGCTGGGCTCGTGTTCAGGTCAGCACCTGTTGCGGACCTCCAGGGACTGACTCCCCGTTGCCCTCGAGGGGAGCAGGGCTGTCTCGGGCTTGCGTCCAGCTTCACACCCTCTGACCCTGTCCCCACCCCTGACTAGGATGGTGCACGTGCTGTTGTCTCCACTCCTTCACACCCACCCTGACCCAGGCCTAGGCTGAGGGTGCCGCCTTCACAGCACAGGAACACTGAACAAGCCAACAGTGGACCAGTGGACGGATGTCAACACTGACTGGCCCACAGGAAGCCGGTGTGTGCCTGCCACGGGAATATCACCAGCACCCAGCTTTTTAAAGGTTGGTCTGGTGCCAGGGAAGGCACACACACTTTCTAACCCTCCTCGTGTCCCTGTGAGCAGATTCTTACACTTCCCTCTTCTTTGTTTACTGATGGAGGTGACGGCTCATCCTACTTGGCACGTGTTTAGTGCTTACCCGGGGCAGACATGGGCTCAGCCCTCTGGGTGCTGTACCTTGGTCCCCTCTTATATAACTCCTGAGGCAGGCTCTGTTCTCCGCTCTTCTCCTCCAGATGAGGAAACGGGGCATAAGTGAGGTCCAGCTGCAGGCCCAAAGTTACAGAGTGGCTACAAAGTGCTTCTGACTCACTCCACATCACACAACCGCAGGATGAGGCTCCAGACACGCCATTTACGGCTTTCCAAAGCTTCAGCTGGGAAGCAGGAATTGGGGGATCCCCTTCAGCTTTTGGCTGACTGTTTTGTGTCTTTTCTGTGATTTTCTATGTGCTGTGTGAACAACTCACTTTCATGAGCATCCAAGGTTTAAGTCTGGAGAGGGAAGAAGGATGTCAGTGATAATCATCTTTAGTAATACCACCTGGCTCTTTTCAGGTCATAGTTGTTATTTCCTGGTCCCTGAGGAAGATGGCACAGGGTAAAAATTAAGACAGTGAGCCCTGGAGTCAGACGGTCTGGTTTCAAATCCTAGTTTTGTGACCTTGGGGCTGTTATTTATCTTTTCAGTGCCTAGGTTTCCTCCCACACAATGCAAAGGTCATAACAGACCATCTCTCATGGGGTGGTTGGAGGAAGAAAATTTCAAGAGCTTAGAGAGCCTGGTGTGCAGAAAGGAATCCACACGATTAACCAACCTTCAGGAGTTGTGGTCTTGTGGAGTGATGGTACTAGTGGTTACACTTGTTGCTTTGGTCTTTGCAACAATAATATCATCAGCAAGGAGATACTTCTAATCTGGTGCTGTCTCTATCAGAAGGCAGGGGTTGATACTGAGATGGAAGAAGACCTCTGTGGTCATGAACCCCACCCAGCATCTCTTGGGCCAGAGGCAGTGTTTGTTGCTAGTCCCAGGAGCGTGAGTGCTTCCCTAGAACAGATCAGGATCTGCATAAAGGTAGCAAACATTTGTCATGGTTCAGAATCCATTTCCATCTTTTCTGTTGGGAATGGCAGCCAGAACTTCCTTTGGAAAAAAGTTAAACATGCAAATTCTTGGACTCTACCCAGTCTCATAGAGTCAGAAATTCAGACACAGGGGGCCTGGCAAACTTTGTTTTCTAACAAAATTTTGCAAGTGCTTCTGAACAGAGATTTTGTTATGGTTTGGATATGAGGTGTTCTTCAACAGCTCATGTGTGAGACAATTCAGAGATAAAATGATCAGATTATGAGAGTTGTAGCTTGATCAGTGGATTAATCCAGTGGAATGGATTAACTGGGTGGTAAATGTAAGAAGATAGAGGGTAGCTAGAGGAGGTAGAGAGCTAGGGGTGTGCCTTTGGGGTTTATATTTTGTCCCTGGTGAGTGCAGCTCTCTCTTCTTCTGGGTGGCCATGTCCTGAGCTACTTTCCTCTACCCTGATACCCTTCTACCATGACATTCTGCCCCCCCTTGGGCCCAGAGCTATGGAGTTGGCCATCTATGGATTGGACCTCTGTATCCATGAGCCAAAATAAACTTTTCCTCCTCTATGGTGTTCTTGTCAGGTCTTTTGGTCACAGCAACAAAAAAGCTGAATAAAATAGGCTTGCCACTCGAAGTATGGCTCCCCAGACCAGTAGCCCAGTCATGACCTTGGAGCTTGTTAAAGATGCAGAATCCCAGGCTCTTTTCCAGTCAACTGGATAAAAATGTTCATTTTAACAAAATACCCAGGTAATCTACCAGGACATTCATGTCTGAAAACACTGATCTAGGCATCATTTATCAAGCTGGGTTGAAAAATGAGAATTATCTGTACAATTTTAAGAACTATTGATGATAAAGATCCAATCTCACAGATTCTGGTTTGCCTGGTCAGGGGAGCAGTTAGGTTTTGGAATATTTTTAACTCTCTAGGTAACTCTGAAATGTAGCAAAATTTGAGTGACATTGACCTAAAGAAGTGGTTCTCCAAATGTGGTCCCTGGTCAGCCCAAGTAGATCAGAAAGTCTAGCTGGGGCCCAGCAACCCCCTGTGTTTTAACAAGATGTGAATAATCTGCTTTCATGCTTAGTTTCAGTGAAGTATTGTAGGAATAGAATCCAGTAGACAGAGGCGGGGGGAACCCAGACAGATCTTTGTTGAGATGTTTCTTTGTCTCTCAGTGGTAGCATTTCTTCCTTCTCAGAGTAAGGAGGGATCCCTCTGAGATGAACCTAATGTCTTGTGGCCAGCTGTTACATAGAAAGGAAGGAGGAAGTTAGAGTAACATTTTCAGGTTTTATGGCTCTTTGGGGAAAGGGATCCTGGTTTCTGGGGCCCACCCTGGGGAAGAGGAATTCTCATTTCCATGGCTTTCCTTGGAGGAGATGAGGGGTGAGACAGGAGGCAGCAGAGACTTTGCTTCTGAGGCCTTTACTTTGGGGTAGCCTCTCCTGAGCCTCAGTAGCTTCACCTTGGTGCGAGGGAGGCTGACGAATGTGGTCCAGCTGTGGGCCCAAGAGAGCAGGAGTGCTTGGTGAGGAGCAGGCAAGTCTCTGCCAGGGCTCTCTGTGCCAGCCTCATCCTCTGAGCATGACGGGCTGCAGGCATCTCGAGATGCCTCTCCAACATGCTTGCTAGAGAAGGGCACATTCTTGTTCCCTGGGGATGCTGTGCTTGCTGCTGACTGCCCTCTGCCAGTTCTCTGATGGTGACATCAGCATCTGGTATTAGCAGTTCAACAGGAAAGAAAAAACAATCCCCAACTCCCCCCTGCAAGTCTGCTCCCTGCTCACAGGAGGGCTGTGGGGGAGCAAGCAGATGGCTGCAGGGAGCCCATTTGGTTCCCTTAGCGGAGTTCTGTGGCCTGTGAATGTTCAACACATTTTAACATTAAAGTCGTCAGGCAGCTGGCTCTGTTCCTGCCTCCCCGCGCTGCCTGGCTAGGACGCTGGTTGTGCAGAAACAGAGACCAGAACAGAAGATGCCCTGGGAGGCTGATTGACAGGAACAGAGCAATGGGCTGTCTGAATGCAAGGCCCCGCGCGGAGCATCTCCATTCAGGCTTTATGCAAATGTCGTGTCATTTGCTGGGGCAGGGAGCTTGTGCTCTGAATAGAAGGCAGGCCAGCCCTCTCCAGTCGGGGGCTTCTCTGAGGCAGAGGGAAATCAGGACACATGCCAGGCAAGGCTTGGCCTCCAATGACACAGAAAAGACATGCTCTGGAACACGTCTGAGCAGGATTTGCTCATGGAGATGTAGTTGGGGCCCTCTGGGCACCCAAGTTTTAGAAAGCATGTGTTCATCTCCCTAGAGGGAGGCCTCAAGTGTCCTGATCTTTTTGACTGTGGACAAGGGGCACTGTGTGGGGTGGACAGAGCGCAGGACAAGGACCCAGAAGACACGAGCCTCAGCCTTCCTCCCGCACAGCTCACCGAGGATGCTGCTCAGACTGCACGAGGCTGCTCATGCTCTTCCAGTTACCAGGGAAGAGACGGGAGCCCCTGGGGCGGACACAGGGTATGGGCAGGAGACAGGAGCGGTCAGGTTCCTGGAAGGGCAGGCAATGTGAACCCTGGGACTAGAGTTCAGAGGTGACCACGCAGAGGGTAGTGGTGCCACCCAGGGCGAGGCTCAGAGGTGGGGAGCTGGACGCCTCTGTTGGGTGGGAGGAAGCGAGAGGCTCTGCACATTCATGAGCAAGGCTTCTGTGGACGGGGTACTTGGGTGGAAGAACTTTGATCTTTCTGAAAGGAACTTTCCTCTTAGGCATTACAGTCATATATCTTATCTTTCCCCAGATACTAAATAGACATAGAAATATCTTCTTGTCTCTTCTTCTCATGTGTTAGGATCTGTGTGTTCCTATGACTGCTGTGACAAATTACTACCAATTTTGTGGCTTAAAACAATACAGATTCATTCTCTTGTGGTCATAGAAGCCAGAAGTCCCAAATCAGTCTCTCTGAGCTCAAGAGTGGGCAGGACGGCTCCTTCCAAAGCCTCTAGAGAGGAACCTGCTTCCTGGCCTTTCTGGCTTCTGATGGCCCCTGCATCACTTGGCCCACGGTGCCTTCCTGCAATCACCCTGACCTCTTGCTTCTGTCCTCACATCTCCCGCTCACCGGCTGGCTTTCCTGTCTTTCTCTGACATGACCATTGTCACCACCTTGGACCCACCCAGATCATCTAAGACTATGTCCTTACTTCCAGACCTGTAGCCACACTCTCAAGTCCCCTTGGCCATACCAGGCCACACCCCCAGGTTCTGGGGATTAGGAATGTCTCTGGGGGGTTCTTCCTCAGGGTACCACACCATCCTTCCTCCCACTTGAAAATACTTCTTGAGGACATTTTGTGTCAGGTCCTATCCCTGATGCTGGGGACATGGTAGGGAGCAGGAATAGACCTGGTCCCTGTCACACTTCAGAGGGGAAGGCAGAGGAAAATCAAGCAGACATGAAGGTAAATGACCCTGGCACAGGACCACGAGGCTGCGCGGTGGTGGGTGGGCTTGATCCAGGGGAGGGCAAGTTAAGTGGCTTCTGAAGGATCTACGAAGGGCACAGAAACCTCACCAGGAGTCCCGGCCTTTTCCCTAAGAACAGAGGAGGGCCATTGGGTATTTTAAGTGAGAAAGTGTCTTCACCAGATCTGCATTCAGGTGTTCTCTGTGGATGCCACGTGGAGATGAGGTTGGAGGGAAGCTTTGCACATGCTTGGTGAGAGCCTCCGGTGAGCTGGGGAAGGTCGCAGCTGGCTGTCCAGAGATACCTAGATATTCTCTCTCTCTCTCTCTCTCATGGATTGGCTTGAGATTGAGCTATAAAATGAAATTATTATAATATTGGGCTCATTTATATGTACATATAACTCACTGGGAATATGAACTAAAATCCCTGTGGCCACCGAGAGGAGAGCAGAGTAGGAACAGCTCGGTCCTCCATGGGAGGGCCAGCTCTAGCCTCTGTAGATGGAGTGTGATGCTCCAGGGCTGGTCCAGAACAAAGCCATCTGGCAAGCCTGGCTCTGCAGAGCGGAGCGATCTTGGTGGGAGTGGGGGCTGTGGAGAACGGTGTTATTTAAAATGGCTTTCTAGGGTCGAGGATAGTAATCAAACATACGTGAGAACCCAGGAATAGTGTTCAGTGAGGTGCCATTCGAACAGAAAGTCCAGCAGATGTGGAAGGCAGAGTCTAGGAATGGACATTTTTCAGAGAGAGCCAATGTCATGGACACTATAGAGTCCAAAGTGTGCAAGTGTGGCTGAGAGAGCAGGAGTCTTGGGCACAACCCAATAGCTGTATTTTAATCTCTAGATGGTCACTGCCCCGCACTACATGTCTGTACCCCTCCAATATTTATATCCCAGTGTGATGGCATTGGGAGGTGGGGCCCTTGGGAGGTAACCAGGGCATGAGATTGGAGTCCTCATGAGTGAGACTAGTATTATTATAAAAGAGACTTAAGGAGCTTGTTTGTCCCCTTTCTCCATGTGAGGACATACAGACGGTGACATCTGTAAGGAACAGGTCCTCCCCAGCCATTGATTTTGCGGATAGCTTGACCTTGGACTTCCCAGTCTCCAGAATTGTGAGCAAAAATTTTTCACTGTTTATAAATTTCCTAGTCTAAGAAATTTTGCTATAGTATCCCAAATAGACTTAGATGGAAACTATAAAGTTTTAGGCTAAAAGGAAGAAAATATTCTAAAGACTAGAGCTATCTAATAATAGGATGCTCTGGGGAACTGCTCTCAGAGAGAAATCAGGCAGCTAAGAGTCATTCCCTCAGATAACTGGGATACTATGAGAACTTAGGCACGGGGGGGCGGGATGTGGAGGTGAGGAAGATGTGTCCTCTGTCCTGCGATACATAATTTTTGAAGTCATGAGACCTACAGCCATAATCATGGCCTCAGAGTATCTTGTCCAAAGTTTTCATTTATTGAAATGAAGATACTCTGAGACCACTGAGGGTGGGCAATCCTGTTAGCTTGACTTGGAGGTCAGGACGAACCTGGATTAGACTGATGATGGACTAGTGAGAGAAATCAAGCTGGACCATGAGCACAGGATGGAACTTGAGGACAGGCAGCCTGTGGGGGACAGAAGATCTACCCAGGCCTGCAGTTGGGGAAACACTGGGTGTGGTCAGCACACTGAAGCATCTTCTATATCTGAAGAAAGGCAAAGGACTTTCAGAAAACTGGTGTCCTTTCCACCCTCCCATGCCCATGTTCTGGAAGCGACCAACTTCTGAGAGTTAAGTCATACTGACAACATGCAATGAATAAGACTAAAGAGCTGTCGAGTCTTCTCCAAGAGCCTGAATGTCTCCCAGGCCAGATTAAGACTTGATTGATTGTGTTAGCTTATCAAATAAAGAGTTGCCCATTAGTCAGTCGTGCAAGCATGACAGGTTAGTCACCGAGCAAATGCCAGTGTTGCTGTAGGCACAGTTCCGTGGAGAGGGATCTTGACCCAAGGTGAGAGGATCTGTTTTTAATGGTGGGTGTAGCCTTCTGGAGAGGATCATTCAGCACCTGGGAACCTGATGGCTGAAAACTGATCATGAAACAAGCTTCCAGATTCTGCTTCCATGCACCAAAGATCCTGCCAATGAGTAGGATTTCCTTGTACAGGAAAATAATGTCCAGGCCTTTGAAAATGTCCCATCAGCTAGAGGGTTACTCTGGTGTTATATGTTTCAGAATTTTAGATGAATTTCATCAGAGTGAATGTATTTCTAGAAGTCGATTTGTGGTCAGAAGGAGGCTGTGGGTTAACAGTGGGGACCAGATCCTGCACTGCAATGAATTCAGTGAGACTCTGTCACCCTTTTTAGCCTCTTAGTGGCCACCGGGATGGACTCTGGCTCGGGACAGCAATCTCCATTCACGACCTTCAGTGCTGGCCACATGCTTATTTGTTCTCACACCAACAATATGACGTTCTCTAACTCTTACTGTGACACTACATTGCCCAGACTTATTGATGGTGAGAGATTGGAGGGCAGAAGAGAGGAGAAGCCTTGGTAGCTACTATTGCTCTTCTAAGAAGGACACCAGTGCACAGTCCCTACCTCAGGCCCACTGCCGTGCCAGCTGTGAGATGGGCCCCAGCTCCTGGGTTCCAGCAATTCTGCCTCTACCCTGTCTCTCTCCAGTCCTGGGGCAATGGGTTGTCATGGTTTATCTCTCGACCAGCCTCCCTGTCCCTGCGTGGATGCCCCAGCTCTTCCATCCCCTTCAAAACCAATCCCTCGTGTAAAATTCCCTCTTTTTCTAATACTTGGAGTGGCTTCTCTTTTTCTGCCTGGGCCCTGGTTAAATCCATTTCCATTTATCTTCTGTGTTGCCTAGACTGTGGACCTTCAAATGTTAGCCTGAAAGATTTAGAATCTAACGCAGGGATTCATCCTTCTTCCTTAGGAGCACAAACTAACCATTGCACGTTATCTTGAGTCATCCGTTTTGCCTGCAGATTCAGGACAAACAAAGTAGCTGTGATTTTTATGCTAAGACAAACATATTGTGGAACAAGAGTCACATGCTTTTAAGATGCATCAGGAGACTTCAAAGTTTGCACTTGCAAAAGGCCAGTGAATACACTTTGGGTTAGAAGTGCTTTCGGGAAATGTGTCCAAAGCATTGGCATAGATGAGAGGCTGGAAAACACCTTCTTCAATGGGCTGGATGGTAAACGTTTTACGTGCAGTAGGTCATCTGATCTCCTTGTCAATGGTAGGTAGCCCTCAGCATGCAAGGGATGTTAGTTCCAGTATCAGCTTGCAGATGCTAGAATCCATGGATACTCAAGCCCTTATCTAAAGTGGTGCAGGATCTGCATAGAACCTACACACATCCTTCTGTAGTCTTTAAATCATCTCTAGGTGATGTATAATACCAGTGCCATGTAAATACTATGTAAATAGTTGCTATAACAATAAGGAAAACAAGGTGTGTGCATGTTCAGCTTACATGTTTCTCTCCCACATATTTTTGGTCTGCTGTTGATAGAAGCAGCAGATGCTGAGTCAGGGGTTAAGGAGAACAGACCATACTCCATTCTGCCATTGGTGAGCAGAGTAGCCATAGATGCTCTGTAAATGAATGACTGTGGGCCGTGTTTAAATAAAACTTTATTATACATCAGCAGCAGGTCGATTTTTGCCCTAAAATAGGCAATGGTGGTAGTGGGTTGTGGAAGTGTTAGAGATGATTCTTAATGGACAATTACGTGGTTGAAAGTGTGACAGAGGAATACTGGCAACAGTTGGCTGTATTTATTGGTAGAGGCAGAGAGGCCATAGAGGCTAGAGGAAGGCAGATGGGTTAAATGACCATCCTTGCTCTCAGAGAGGGCTAGGGAACCTAAACCAGTGAGGTTGACAGGTGCTATGTCAGCTCCTCCCTTCCCAGGCATGACTCCCAGGGAGACCATTGTAATGTCCCCTTCTTTCTCTGAGCCTTGGGGATCCTGAGGTTGTTACTTCTCTATTCTTTCCCCCTTGATACCTGCAATTGTTTGCATAACCCAAATTGTTGCCTCAGTTTGTTCTCAGGTACCCCACCTGGCACAAACCTGGACTCCTGCCATTGACCTTCTGGTTCCGGGGAGAGCAGCTCAGCGCTTCTCTTCCAGTTCCAAGTGACTGCACATCCCCCACAGGGTGGCCCTGAATGAATGTGACTAATTAGCATTTGCAAAGTGATTCCAGTGGCTGAGGTGAGAGCCCCCCAGAAGGGCCAGGTATAATCACTGTTATATCTGTAGCTTGCGTACTTCCTGATCCACCCTGGAATGATTTTTTAAGCCTTGTTAATTGGGGAATTACAGTGTGAGTGCTGAAAGCCAGCTGTGGTTTTAAGTGCCATGAACATTTCTGTAGGTGGTATGGAGCTGGGCGTAAATGTTGACGGATGTGTTAGGGAAATTACAGCTCGGGTTCCTGTGCAGCTGCGTGGAGGGAATGTTGGACAAAGGACATTTCTAAGCAGATGTGCAATAGGCAATTAGATGTTTTAAAAAGTCATCTGATCAATATTTATGCATGGATAAAAAAAAAAGATATTCCCTGTGCATCTAAGATCAAAGTGAAACCAGAACAGCAGTCCCAAGTGTCTGTAATAAGCTAGGGCTGGAAATAAAATGACCCAGAAAAGAATGCACTCGAAGGGACAGATTCTCGCACGTAGCAGGTGCTTCCTAAGAGTTGGTGAGTGAAAGAATGAATGAGGGACTCTACGGAGCCCCCTCTTCTTGAAAGAATTCTTCACCAGGAGTTATTGGATGCTATTGAGGCTCCTTCACCGACCACATTTCTCCAGGTTGTGGACTTCAGGCCTTCATTTACCCAGTTCATTGGTTGAGGAAGAACCTTCAACTTGTCCTGTCCGCCCAGTGAAAGTGAAGCCTGTGGAAGGCTCCAGAGCAAAGGACCAAGCCCTGACCAGTTGCTCCATGCCAGGCGGTGCTCTGGCTCTGTCCAGTGCCCTCCCTGTAACTCCCCCCTAATGCCATTAGTTATGTTCCCTCCATGTAACTGGGAAATGAACACTCAGAAGTCAGGTGAAGTAAGCCAGGTAGTGCTAAGAGTTGAGTTCAGATTGTCCCCCAGAGTGCTTGTGCTGGGAGTGTGGCCATATGAAGAGGTGGGGCCTAATGCATGGTCCTTAGGTCACCACGTGAGGGGAAAGACAGACAGACGAGGATGGTGGGAACACAAGGCTCGGGGAATAATTCTATAAAATGGGCCCACTGTGATGACCCCACATGCTTTCTTTGTCAAAAAATATTTTACCTGCAGCCCTGCTTGGCTGAAGTGGACAGGGTATGTCCCATTCCTCAGCAAACTACCTGTTATCTGCAAGAAAATGCAGGCAGGAAATACGGTTGAAAAGATGAACCCAAGTTACTTGGAAGGAAGACACTTTTGTGACCCTTTTCATGGACCAGATTCTGGAAGATAAGTACAGTTCGTCGTAACCATAAAATCTGTAAGAACGTATGGTTAAGAATCCAATTAGAACTGGTCAGCATGGGCCAAGGGGACCTGGAATTGTCATGGCAATAGGTACTTGAAAGCCTCGTGTCATCAAAAGTCAAGAGGTGGACCTGGGTGGGACTTTCTGGAAACTTCTCTGGAATCCCCAAGAAAATTGAAGTACAGGAGAGGCGTGATGTTCCTCTCCTCTGAGAGGACCCACTCTCTCCCTTGAGAGTGTCTTCTTTCCCTTTTCCTGTCCCTTCAATGAATTTATTCCTGTTACTCTGAGTGACATGTCTGAAATCTTTCTGACTTGATTGCAAGAATCAGGGTTTGAAGGGGGATCTTCGCACTGCTTCAGCTTCTCGGAAGGCCTCAGCTCTGTAACAGTTGGTGGCTGTGGCCTGGGAAGGGACTAATGTCATTCTCCGGGGGCCCCAGTGTTTCTCTGGTCTTTTGCTGACTTCCTGTCCCACCACATGATCTCGCTCTCAAACATGCTCCCACCACAAACGCCATTTGCTGTGGGATCCTCCTGGGCTTTGCTGATATTGGGGCCATGCCCTTGAACCTATAGAATTGCTAGCTAGATTAACTTATGGTCTCTGCAAGTTCCCAATCTTGGATATTTCATTATAGAAATAGGAAATGGGCTGGAATGGGGCAGGGCTAGGATCAATACTAGGCATCTATGACTCTAAACCTCGTGCTTGCCACTGCCCAGGAACAGGCAGCCTCTCTGCAGTGTCCTGAGGATTTTGTGTTATTGTTTTGCTTTGGATAGCAATTATTTTTCAACTTGAATTTAAATGCCCTTGGAAAGGGTGTGCATTCCCCCGTCTGCGCCAGGGTCGTTTGCTGTATTTGTGTGCTCTGTCCAGCCCTGAAGGCACCTGCGTGTGCATCTCCTGCAGGATGTGACACATGGGCTCTTCACATTCACGCGTCTCCTGTGCCACCTTCCTGTTCTCATGGAGAAACCTTTTCATGCTTCTCTCAGGGGCTGATGTGTCTAACAGCACCATGCGCAGTACACAGGAAGCTTACACATCCCGGCTCCATATTTACAAGAGAAAAATGATTACCCCTCACATTCAATGGGTATGTGCTCAATCCAGTGTATAATGGGGCTGCAGTGCCAAGACGTTCATCGATGCGAGAAATAAAGCATTTGTGAAGGAAAGCAGGCCAATCAGAGGGCGGACTGGGGTGGCGGTGGGGGCCAGGAACCTGCCAGGGGGAAAAAGGGTGTTGATGGATGGGACTTGAAAAGCCATGCAGACTAAGCTTCCAGCTGGGCTGCTAGACAGCTGGGCCTTGAGAACCTCCTGCCCTCCCCCAGCCCTCCCCCCGCAGGGAGGGCAGTGCCCAGGGCTTTGACAGGTGCTGGGGATGGGGGAGCCCTGCTGGGGTTAAGGGGAGTGCTAGCACTTTTTTTCTGTTTTGTTTTTGCCTGGTTGGCTGTTAGCACAGGATGATTCTTGAGTTTAATGAATGAGACCGGCTGGCGTTCCTTATGAAACCGAAGCCATTCACAGACTCCCTCCTCCTACAGGGAGCCATCGGGAAGCAAAGAGGCAGTGGGGACAAATGGGCAGGTAACTGTGGTCCTTCTGGCTTCTGTCCTCCTAGGGTGTCTCTTCCCTGACCACAGAGACCGCCTTCCAGTTGTTTACCTGCCTGAGCCCAAGCCCTGCAAAGCCACCCTTGAAATAATCGGCTTTGTTGTCTGTGCAGACGTTCTGGTGTAGGCTTGAGCAGGGACTCACGCCCTGGGCAGGAAAGAAGGAAGATGATGTTCATGAGTCAGCCTCAGTCCAGTCCTGCACTATCAGCCTCCTGATTTGTTGCTGTAGGAGATGCTTTGCTGGCAGCCAAGCTGCCAAGACCATGGGGAGGGGAAAGCGCACATAGGCTTGCCCTGGTGCGTTGGATTCTGCGTCATGCCTTCCGTGGCGGTCCAGGTCATCGGATTGGGGTGGAAGGGACTCAACTGCAAGCCAGCCATCTGCTGGCGAGGGGTGCCGATCCCTGCCTCCGTGGGTAGTGGCACATACGTTTCTGCACTGTTGGCCATCTGTAGGGAGGCTGCTTCGAGCTGGGGCAGAGAGGGCGCTGCCCTGGAACCCACAGTTCTCTTGGTGTTGGGAGGAAACTGTAACAAGGTCTTCTTTCCAAACTGAGCTTCATCGGTGCAATCTTTCTAAGAGTGATGTTGCAAAACTGTAGCAGATGCACTTACAGAGTCTTGGGACTTTTGATCCTGGAATCTCATGTGTATTAGGAAAAACAACAACAACAAAAACAAAGCTCCAACTCCTTCCAGGGAGTGGCGAGTGGTGAGGCACAAGGATGGGCCACATTCAAGACTCTTCCAGGTCTTCTGGGGCTTTTGCATCTCCCACCTCTCAGCCAGTCCTTTGCTTGGACTCAGCCAACCCTTTGCGGTAGCTGCTATCCAGTTCTTCTTTAGAAGGGAACTGAAAAAGTCTATTTTCCAAGCTGGGCTTCGATGAGAACTTTAACAATTGGATTTTGTAATTGTTCTTCCTGGCTATGGATGATCTCCGGTATTAAACTCACACATTCAATAAACAGAATGATAAGTATACATCAAAACTGCCCTCTCAGTATTTTATTCAAGCTAGAAAAACAAAAACAACAGTGAAAATCAATATAGCTTGTTCCGATTCGATACATGACCAAGAGCAACTTGTTCATAAATGTGCGAGTACAGCCGGCTATGTTCTTGAACATCTCCCTTTTGCAGAGACACACACGGAGGCAGGAGAAGGTCAGTCTGTTCCCTGGGGCCCCAAGCGAGGGAAAGAACATGGGAAAAGAGAGTTCAGTCAAGGTCCTCTGTTCCCATCCCCTGGCAAGCAGCTGCTTGTCAGGTGTTTATATTTGGCAGGCCTTGGAGAAACCTGAGCAATTAACCACAAAAAGCCTCCTATCCATCCCGAGCCTTCCTGGGCCTAGCTGGGTCTGCAGCTTGTAATGTGTTATTTATTTTTGGTTTTAATTGCTGGCAGTCCCAGAAACATTAGCGTTATATATAGTGCTCGGCTCAGCAGGAGTAATTAAAAGGCGGGGGCCCTCGTGGTTGGTAGTAAAATACCAAGTACAGGCTGTTTAAGAAAAATGTGCCATTGATTTGCCATCAGCAAAACGCAGTGTGGTAGGGAAAGGACAGATGCCAGGCAGAAAGCTCACACTGAACAGGGAAGGTTTATACACAGGCCAAGGCTTGCTGAGTTTTGTTGGGGGGGTGGGGCAATTTGGACCAAGTTCCTGGGCAGCACCAAGGCTTGGGCAGAACAGCACTTGGTAAAAGAAATGCCAGCCACTCAGATCTGCATGACCTCGTTTAAAACTCATGCAACCCCTCCCAGGCCCATGTGCATGCTGCTGTCTATTTCTGTTATGTGGGGCACAAAACCAGGGTCCAGAAGGACAGGCCTACCTGGCTCAAGAAGAAAATACAGCACAATATTCATGCTGGCTATCTCTGGGAGGCAGATCACGGGTAATCTCTTTTTCTTCTACTTTCCCCCTGATGCTTTGGGAAGAGACAGGGGAGAGAGAAAGAAGTTCGGGTGGCCAGGGTGACTAGACAGCAGGAGTTTGCTGAAAGATCTAGAAAGAAGTGTGGGAGAAGGAGAGCAGCGGACACTTTAGATGAATTGTCTTGTCGTCTTGTTGCTTATTCTATAACTAAGGTGAACAAGACTCAAAGAGTCTTAAAGGAACTTTCCAGATCACAAGAAATATGGCTCCATTTGCGTGCCCATGATATATACAATGAGCGATACTGCCCTGCCTATACATGACCCTACTCCCAGCATGACGGCACACAAGGAGGGCTCCCCGTGTCCTTTAGTAAGGATTGGTTTTGTGACTTCTAAAACCTTCCTTTGAACCACTCTCAGCTACACAGAAATATGGAGGGCACATACCAGGGTGGTTAGGGCTGTATCTCATGACAACACAACTTTCATCAGAGGAACATAATAATGATGATGATGATAATAATAATATTTAGCATATATAAGGTGCTAAACGTTGCATGTAAAGGTACTGCTCCAAGTGCTTTTTACCTGCTAATGCAGTCAATCCTCCCAGCTACCTTGGGTGGTCAGAATTGCTGACCTTGTCTTATAGGGGAGGTAACTGAGGCACAAATTGCTCAGGAAACTTGCTCAGGTTTATACAACTAAGCAAGAGGTGGGCCGTGAGATGCAGTTTAGAGTCCGAGGGCAGAGCAAGACTTATAACCACTCCAGTATGTTAGTTATGGGCCATGATTGACACTCTCTGCAGGTACTGAATATTAGCATCTCAGAGGGTCTGAAGCAAGAAAGCATGGTGGCTTGCAAAGGGCAACCATGTGCCTTAGGGAAGTCCAGTAGGCATGCCCAGGGAAGGCATAGGTTACTGGCGATGGGGATCCTGGTCAGTTTGGAAACCAGAGACTTCCCTCCAGTGGACTTTTCAGGAGTGAATGCCCAGTAGAGGGTCTGGGTTGGAGTGAGAAGGGCAGCTACTCTCTGATATGGGGCTACTGGGCACCGTTGAAGAGCTGTGCCCTGGACGGGACACTGGACTGAGAGATGACAGGGGCCGGAGTTCAATTCCAGTTCCACATACTTGTGGACAGCATCCATCCTGATGGAGTCCAAAGGACCACAGGCTTCCAGAGCCATGTAACCTGGGGTCTCTACCCACCCAGAGGGGGACCCCTTTTCTAATTTGCATCATGCTATCCTATGAACTATCAGTCCAGAAGTGCCAAACAGAGCAGGGTTGTTCCCCTGGAACAAGACTCACCAAGACACCCGAGGCCTGGGAATTCCCTTTCCTTGACCTTGGATCTTTGACACGATCCATCTTTCCTCATTTCATAAGTGCCTGGGCTAGGGCCAGTGCTGGGCTCCAAGGACAGCTGTAAAAACAACTGGAGAAGAAACACAGAAAGATACTTAAAATTCGCCTGAATTTTAAAGTCTTTCTATCCTGTGTTGAGTCTCTATAGATTTCAGCGATTCTTGGAAAAACCCAGATAGCAAACTTAGAGTCTGCTTTGCTCACCTAAATTGGCACCAAGATCTGGAAGGCGGTAAATGTTAGAACATCAGTGTCGAATGGGTGTGTGAACAGAACAGGAATCAACTGCACAGGCTGTCACGGCAGTGACTGAAACTTCTAGAGAGACTCAGAAAGTACTTGGATGCAGGTTTTGTGTGTGTGTGTGTATTTTTTTGGCTTATTTATTCAAATTTCATTTACTTAAACATTTAATATTTGAAGTTCTGCTTTTGTCTGTTTAATTAGAATGTAATCATTATACATGTTTGTGGGGTGCAGTGTGATATTTTGATATCCACATACAATGTGTACCATCAAATCAGGGTGACAGGCATCCGTCTCCTTATCATTTCTTTATGTTTGAAGACTTTGAGTGTTCTGTTCTAGGTCTTCACGCGATACTCAATAGATGGAAATTTCACATGAAAGAGACCATGCGACGTTTGAGCTTCTGCGTCTGGTTCTCCTGGGTGCATGCTGGCAGAGCATCTGCGGGCGTCAGGAGGAGGGTGAAGCTGCCCTCAGAGGCTCCTGCAAGGCACCTGAGGCGAACAGAGGGCAGGGTCACCCACCCCTGTGTCTTTATCACCTCTGTGTCTTTTCTTTCTCTCCTTTTTCCAGCCAGTGCTTAAGCACGGAGCCTGGTACAGACAGGCCCCCTGTCGCCATCCGCTGCCTGTGGGTTGCTGTTCTACAGCGGCACTGAAGGGCTCCTTTGTGCTCAGGACTTCCTGCAAGCGAGGAGCTGCACAGGGAGAGCATTGCCCAGGATCCAGCACATGAGCCTGTCAATCTGGGGCTTTTAACAGCCCAGTGGGGAAAAGAGAGAGCAATTTCTCCTCTTGGTTTTGCCTCAAATGCATCACAAATTGGAATCACTTCGTGTCCGAAGGCTCATTAGAAAATGTTTCTGAAAAGCAACGCAGCCTATTAGGGCTCATTCTGAAGAGTGGTTTTATGTTCTTCACATTTGTGTCTATATTTGTTAAAGATCAAGTTCAATTTTTTGCAATTGCCAGATGTCTTGGCTCAGCTACAGAATCGAAGTCAGAACTCTTGGGGGATACCCCACTTGGTAATAATAAAGTCTCCCCTCCCTTATTGAAGTCTGACATTTTAGCCAGGGGAATCATTATTGCTGCTTAAAAATCAGAATTGCAGATTGAATTAATTTTATCAGAATCATTTCGTACGAAATGACTGATCTCAAATTTCAGTAAATTTAACTGATCTCAGCTGCCTCATTCCGTACCAGCAGTAACAGGGTCACTTTCTGGGTGGATGTTCATTCTTAGGACGGGGTTCACTCCTCCTCCTCTCTCTTTCCCGCCTCCCTTCCTCTTCCTGTCACTTTTGATCACTGGCTTTTTAGTCCTAAATTGCAATTTTCAGAGACTCAATCTTTGAAACAAACTGAAATGCTATATTAAGATCTCCAATTTTTTAATTAATTTTGATTGACACTTAATGAGTGTACATATTCCTGGGCTACATACAATGTGATGTGTCGATTCACTTATACATTGCATAATGATCAAATCAAAAGAAACCATCACCTTAAACATTTATTATTTGTTTGTGGCCAAAGCATTCAAAATTTTCCTTCTACCTATTTTGAAATGTACCATACATTGTTATTAATTATTCCATCCTAATGTGCACCAGAACACCAGAAGTTATTTCTCCCAATAGAGCCACTGTATCCATACACCAACCATTCCCCATTCCCTCAGAGAAAAACAGAGGATAAAATCACCAGAAAATGACTAGTGACAACCCTCATGGACTTGGAGGACATTATGTTAAATGACATAAGCCAGCACAGAATGACAGGTAGCATATGGCCTCACACACTGTGGAATCTAAACAGTTGTCCTCTGATCTTCCACGAAGACTCTAACGCAAAAGGAAGGAGAGAGACTGAGTTCCCCCAAAAGTCCAGTAACTCCACACTCCTCTGTGATGGGCCAGGTCAGGTCCACTGTGGCCTCAGCCGAGGGGTATCCTGTTCAGGCTGAGGGGGTGGGTGGCTCCTTGGAGTGATAGATGCCAGGTGAAGCTAGGAAGACGAGGAACTCGTGTGCAGGACACAGTTCCAAGGATGAGAGACCCCTAGGACTTGCATGCACTCAGGACCAGAGATGGTCTGGGGTGGGAATTACTGACCCGAGACAGAAAAAGCAGAGGAAGAGAGGGGGGCTGCAAGGAGGAAGGGCAGAGACAGCTGTCAGGGTGCAGAGGCTGGGCCAGACTGTGCAGGGTGACCAGGGTTCAGTTCTGAGTCCTGTGCCCAATGGCAGGTTGGCTTAGTTTCAAGGTTCTTGCTAGCTTCGATGGCAACATTTAGGACAGGAATGAGACTTCCAGTTCCTTAGAATGACACATTCGGTGCTGCAGCACATTCATGGAACACATTATACATGAACCATTCTCCAAGTCGTCAGCTGGCGGATGTCTTTATTTGCTATTAGCAGTTGATCATAGAAATTTCCCAGGAAGGTAAGCCCAGAGGCCTTTGAATCCAACCAACCAACCAAATGAATGACTAAATGAACAAACAAAAGACAAGCAATGGTGCAAGCTTTCTGGGGCTTCTGTAGATAATGGATATTCTAAAACCAGAGAGCTTAATTAGACCCTCAGAAATTACTTCCTCCAATTAAGCCCATTTTAACCACTGGAAGTAGCAAGCCCCAGAGACCCAGCCATGCCAGCCGGTTACTGCTGGTTCCTGGGACCAAGACCAGCTTTCCCGCCCATTTTAGAGATCTTTTATTGTTGCCTCTGTTAACAAAGTTTTAACCCTTACCATGTTTATGTTCTATATTGTTTGTTTTTAATGTAGGTCCAAATTCCAGGGAAACACTCCTGGACCTTCTGGAGGTTTGGAACACTGGGTATTTTGCTGTGACGTAGGCTAAACAATGCTTATTCTTTTACAGACCTAGTCTTGACAGCAGAACCCTCTGCAGCTGCCTGCGCCTTCTCTTCTGCTCTGATCTGGTATCAGCAATGTTCAGATCACAGTTAAAGACAGCAGGAGGGCACAGGGGCTCGTGGTTGTGGTCACTATTCCTGGGTTCAAAACATGATTGAACCCTTTACTAGATATGTGAGCTGGGGGCAATTTTATTAACCAACTAGTCACTTTTTTGTTTTCAATTGCAAAGTAAGGAAAATAATAAGACCCGTAATCTTAGTGTTTGGAGCTGTTACAGAAAAAAAAAAAAAAAAACCAACAAATAATAAACCCCCACATCTCAGTGATGCATGTTAAGGCACGGTAAGGAAGAGACTCTTCAAGGTTCAAGGACCTCCATGATGGAGTGGAGTGGGGGTCAAGGCCTTGACGCAGCTCCAGACACAACGTGGGCAGGGGAGACACAGCTAGGAACAGGGTGGGGGTCAGAGGAAGGAAAATGTCTAAGAAGAAACCCCAGGGGTGGGCAGATTCTGGCCAAACCCAACTCACAAGCTTCCTGCTGACCCCAGGCAGAGGTGAGGGATGGTGGAGGGTGAGATTTGATCAGACGTCACAGACACCCGGTGGGGAGGTCTTGTACAAGGAAGCAATTTGGCACAACCATCATAGAGCATGCTTGCACAAACTGGGAGGGCCCCGACTTTACTAGGCATTAAGAATTTCCCAGCTCCCTTATAATCTCAGGAGACCACTGCTGTGTATGTGGTCCATTGGCTGGAAGGCCATCATGCGGCATCTGACTGTACCTGATAAGGGAGTCTTTATCTGACTGCCCAGAAGTTTCTGCAAGGTGGATCTTTCCCCTGGACACTCAAGATTCCCCTTCTCCTTCCGGTCTCCTAGAACTCCTACAATGGCTCCCCAAGCGAGCTTCTTTCCCTTGTCACCTCCAGTGCTCCTGTCCTAGCAATTGGTCTTTCTTCTCTCCTACCCAGAGTTGGATCCCCAGGGTGACTGACACTGGTGCCTCTCGTCACTTCTTGTGTCCTGGGCAGGTCTGGGCGACTCTCCGCAGGTCCTGCCCGCTGCCCACATCTTTTGGGAAGAGCTCCAAGGGAGCATTGTTAATCTCGTTGCTGAACAGGCTTTGACCTTGGTATTGTTCAGAACAGGTGGGCAGGGCCAGCTTCATGACCCTGGGACCTGGGTATTCTCACTGGGCTCACAAAGGCTTGGTTATCTTAAAATTCTTTATAATTTTCTCTTTGTTGTCTTAAAATTTTTATAATTTTAAATTTTAAGTTTATTAAATAATGATCCTTTAAATTTTTGTTTTGCACCAGGCAAAACTAAGGTAGCTGTCATGTGAAGGCTTGGTGCAGCTGAATTTATTGATCCCTCTTACCTGAATGGCTCAAGCAAAGGGAAGTGGTTTGATGGGAAGGGACATGGAGGGAAGGAGGCTTTGGACCACAGCACCCCTTGGGAGCTATTGTGGGGACACCAGTCTGCTTATTCTTTTAGGAGGGATCGAATCTCTTGAGACTGAGATTCACCAGATAAGACTTCCTCGTGGAAGGACATTGTCAATGGCAGGGAGGGAGGGAGGAGATCAGCTACTAAGATGGCTAGGTGTTTGTGACGCCTGAACATGTATTTGTTTTTGGAGTAACTTGAAAGATTTCCCTTGAGAAAACCTGATTAAGGTCAACTCAGGCACAAAGCAACTTCTCAGATTAGGGTCTACATTGTTTCCAGAGCCTGAGCAGGTTGTAGATCTAGCTGTTTATCACAGAAACCAAAGGAGCAGGTCTCGAGTGTGCTTTATGGGTGCCTGTGGGACTCTGGGAGTCTAGGTGGATTGCAGCAAACTCATGCTGTTCATGGGGTCTGTGGGCCCGGGAGCACTCTCGAGGATCCTTTGGGCATGCTGAGGACCTTGGAGTCATCTATGAGGACTCTGTACAGCTGTCTTTCTTTGGTGTCCCCTCTTTGAATGACCCAAGGAAATCACAGTCTTTGTGCCTTTACTTGACACAACAGATGCTCAGAGACCATCCCTTTTTCCTGGAAGGGACATTTACCACCGACTTCACCCTCCCAGTAGCAACCACAGCCACACTCTATGCCTTTCTCTCTTGTTCAAGATTCTTAGTCTCTGAAACAAGATAATATGAGAGCTATTGTGGAGATAGATCTCTATGTCTGAAAGCATCGTGCACTTAAATATAATCTCCTATACAAAGCAGATGGATCTTTCCAATCAAATTTGTGGGGGTATGTGTGCATGATAATGGTTCAGTTGACAGGTGGCTTAGTGAAATTTCTTTGTGGAGTTATTTTGCCTGGTGTGTTTAAAATATAGTTTCATTTAGAAGAAAAATGAATTTATACTCATTCTTGAAAAATCTTTCAGTACTGCATGAGCTAACGTCTGTTTGTATAGCAAATAAAGATGGCAGAAAGATGAGTATAGGAAAGAAAAAGAAAAGGGGATCTTTACCCACATTTCCCAACAACCAGGCGTCTAAGTGAGGTAAAGATTTAAGATAATGTGTATTCCACAGCGTACCACAAACACTAGTGTGGGAAAGCAGTCCAGCGCTGTAGAACTCACAGAGTCCAGAGGAAAAGGACCTCTTCACTGGATGCGCTGGATCCCGTGTGCCAGTCCAGATGGGCTCACCCTGCCAGTTTGGACTGTGTTCCTTTATACCCTTTGATATGTGTTTTCTTATCGGATGTGCATCAATCTAACCTCCCAAACTCCGATGTGCAAGAAATGTCATGTTTTTCATTTTCTTTATCTCTGTGTAATATTGATTCCAACCCCCGGCTCTGTCAAGTTGGCAGAAAATTAAATTTTAGGCGTTTGAGGGCTCCGCCATGTGACTGGGCTACCTGGTGGGTCCTGTGCTGTGCCGAGCCATGACAGGTGTCCTCAGGGTTACGGCCACTGGCTTCCCACAGGTTACTCCTCAGATGTCCCTTGTCCCAGTGCCTCCCGTAGTTACTCCCATGCCAGTTAAAGGCCATTTTATTCTTTTAGTTGCTTTGAAAAGAGAAATTGATGCCTTTCACCCCTCACACGGACTCCATGTTTTACCCCTGAAACCGCAGCCAGAACCCAAGCCCCGTTTCCTGCCCCCTGCCGTCATCCTGGTCCCAGTCAACAGTCTTTCTTGCTGGATCATGTTAACAGCTTTCTCAGTGCAGCAGATGGAGTGGCCCAGGGGACACAGAACTCCCTGCCCAGCCGGTCTCTGCCCACGCCCGTGTGTCTTATTCAAGGTGAAAGCTGAAGTCATCAGATGACCCCCAAAGCTCTCCGTGTGTGGCCCCACCACCTCTGTGCACTGTCCTTCTATCTGCTTCTGCAAATGCTCTGCCCGCTCCCTGGCTCTGTGGTCCCCCCACCTGGGGGGGCTCTGTCCCCAGGTGTCGGCATGCCCTCTCCTCCTTCAGGCCTCTGATGGCCCGGTCACACGGTACGGTGTCTCTTCCGTGGCACCTCCTTCCCTGCTCCCCTGCCTCTTTGTTTGGTAACTTTCACCATCATTCAATAAATTGGTGATATAGCTACTTATTGGTTTTATGTCTGTCTCTTCCCACTAGTGCTGAGATTCCGCAAGGGCAAGGGCTTTTACTTTCTGCCGATCATGGCCTCTCTGACACCGAGGCCATCGCCTGGCCCACCCCAGGGCACAGGGTCTGTCTGTCAAGGGAACGACGGAAAGAATGAGTGAGTGCGCGGGGCCTTTCCCACTTCTGTGTTCCTGCGAGCTTGATCGTGTGACTTCCACAGCTTGCTACTTTTTGTGTTTAATAATAGATTTTGATAGTCTTCCTATGACAGTACATAAAGAAACACGCCATACTCTTTTAATGACTGCGGCAGGATTCGCGGTCGCGCTGTAATAAAGTGTGTTGGGCTGATGGCCTGCTGATGGACTTGTTTGCATTTCCGTCTCTTCCTAACCATGCTGCTCTTTGTGTGTTCAGGACATTTCTCCAGGATAAACACCAAGAAGTGGAATTGCTCCGTGAATGGGTTGAAGCGAATTTTGACAACCTCGTTTGCATTTCTACCGGGTCCCTGTCTAGGTGAGAATGTGTATCATCCTGCACTTTCTCTCCCTCCCTGATTTTCTCTTCCTCCCTCGTCCTTGGTGGGGAGAAAATTTCAATGATTTTCTGGTGGCAGTACAATTGGTGGGAGTTTGCTATTTTCAGCTGCTCTGTGCGTGTGAGCCATGAGTTGGAGTTTTTGCAGAATCAGCTGTGATGGGTTTTCTCTTTTTCTCCACTCCTTTGGCATTTAAAATCTGCACTGCCCAAATTGGGGCTTGATTGTACATTCTTTCATATTGTTCCACGGAATTAATCTTACTCTTCAGTCAGACGGTTAACTCCTCAATGACAGAAGCCAGTGAATCCTGCAAATCCCTGCACTCTATCCCTGTCCCCGGGCCCCACTCTCACTACGTTGAGCTGAGTGTGTTCATTGTTTATTTACTCCATCGTCTCTGCAGTGGTTTCTAGCATGGGGGGAGGTTCCAGAGTGGCCTGTCAGGTTTGAGCACAGCCTTGAGGGAATAGTTGAAGGCTTCCAGATAGACCTGTCAGGAAAGAATGTTCCAGACTATGCAATCATAGATTTGGGAAAAGGCATGGTGGGTTGGCGAAACCACAGCGCTTCTCTGTGGTGAGAGGTTAGTTGACGGGTGAGGGAAAGGGCAGGAGCAGGCCGAGAAGGGTGGACCAAGAGCTTTTCCTACAGAACTGCGATGCCGTGGTGTGTTGGTGTGGAGGCTGCACCTGCTCAGGTCCTCCCTGATGTACAGAACCCAGCTTCCAGGCTGTGCCTGAATCGAGTTCCTCCCTTTGGTAAGGCAGTGATTTGCCATGGGCTACTCTGGGTACAAGTGCCAAGGCAGAGGCCTCCGTACCTTGTTTGTACAAGTGAACACCACCATTGCCGAGCACAACCACAAGGCACAGACAGATGAACACCTTCCTGCTAACTTACACGTGGACACCCCACATCATATCTGGAACACCAGCCTCGGGAGCCTGCCAGCTTCCCCAGATGCAACCCTAATGAAAACCCATAAAAGGAGGGACTCCCAAGACCGGGCACGGCTGCACCTTGACCCTGTCACCTGGTCACTTCTCAGGAGCCTTGCCCAGGAAAATGGCCACAGTGACGAACCTCTGTCCTCAGGCTTCAGCGGAGTGGTTTCCTCTGCCACTCACAGCCACTCAAAGCTGACTTCTCGAACTGACACTCCAGGCTGGCACTCTTTTTTTCTTTTTCTTTTCTTTTCTTTTCTTTTTCTTTTTCTTTTTTTTTTTGGTAGCAGAAATTGAACTCAGGGGCACGTGACCTCTGAGCCACATCCCCAGCCCTATTTTGTGTTTCATGTAGAGACAGGGTCTCACTGAGTTGCTTAGCACCTCGTTTTTGCTGAAGTTGGCTTTGAACTGGCGATTCTCCTGCCTCAGCCTCCCGAGCCTCTGGGAGGGATTACAGGCATGTGCCACCGTGCCTGGCTGGGCTAGCACTCCTTAACTGAACTGCTGTCTGTCTGGATCCTCTGTTTTGACAACTCTGCAGAAGCGGTTCATTAAAATCCTTATCTCATCACTGACCTTGACTCTGGCTTTGCATTCATCTCTCTCTCTCCTGCTCTCTCTACTTTGTGCTCTTGGCTTGGTCTCCTGAAACTCTGCGGCCATCTTAACCCTTTCTTAGTTTTTCCGTGACCTGTGTATAGCGATGTTCAAAGTATAATGTGTGGCTCGAGTGATATGGATACCAGAAATTAAGGTTGAAACATAAAAACTTGTGTTTGCCTCGATGTGACTGTCAGGTGACCTGTAGCCTTCCTGGAACTGCCACCCCTGGAAGCGGTATAGCCTGTGAATTTACTGTTATCCAACACATTCTGACATTGTGGAGAGACACAAAGGTCTTGGGTCTATGTCAATGACATCACTCGCTCATGACAATGAGAGAGGGTGTTTCTGACCAGGGATCTGCTGCAGCGAGAGGGAGACGCTTTTTGTTCTGTGAACTGGAATGGCTGGAGAGTAGCTGGGAATAGTGAGATGTGGGCGCCAGGCCAAAGCCCTCTTTCACCTCATGCCAGCTTTCCAGCTTATTAACCTCAGAAGGAGGCCCTGCTCCTCCTCTCACACAGGGGTCAGTGAATTCTAGGACAGGCGTTGACTGGTTCACCTTGAACCAGTTTCCTCCCTCCTTGGTCCTCATGAGGGGACAGGAGTCCTGAGTGTGTCATTGGAGCAATGGTGTTTTTTTGTTTTGTTCTTTTTTAATTTTTTGGTTGGAGAAAGGAGTTGTTCAAATCAAAGAGGACAAAAAAAAAAAAAAAAAAAAAAGTGACCGAGGCAGCCCTCTGGTTCTGCATCTGTTCCAGTTGATGATAAAATCTGGCTTTCCTTCAACCTCTTGAAAGGAAGATGCCGAAGGTCCTGCATTTTTATTGCTCTCTAAGGAGCCCAAAGAGCTCTAGTCACCAATACTTGGCAGAGCTCAAGTGCTTCATTAGAGAGGAATTCCTTGCTTTCCAAATCTCTAACACTAAAATCCATGGGATGTTATTTTAGGATGATGAAAACCTGTGTCTGCCCCTTAACGCAGCTGAAGACTTGCCTTCAGTAAGAAGGCCCCCAGGCGCTTCTCTGCCCAGCTCGGTTTCCGGGTCCTGGCAAGTGGCGTGAGGGCAGGAACAGGGCTCCTTAATTCTCTGGCCCCTCGTCTGGAACTCCTTCATAAATGCTCATGCTTACAAGGATGATTGAACATCTCCCTTGATAAAACATGGGACCGTTCCCTTAAGAAGAAAAGGCCCATGGGAAGGAGCATAATTCTTGATTACTTGATCTTAAGGTATAAAAAATCAGGTGTGACAAGTGACGACATCACCCTAAGTAATACGCTCTCTTAGGATTTGAGAGAGATTTATCGCATTCAACACTTTTGACTGCTATGATCTGATTTTGTCCTAATAGAAATCGTGGGTGGGAAGCAGAGAAGCTATAACCCCGTTTTGTAGAGGAGCACCTTGGAGATCTGTTCCCTCCATCTCTTCCCTTTTTATTTGACCCACCCCAAAGCCAACTCCCGGTCCCAAAGCGTCCACAGCTACCCAATGTCAAGACCAAGGCCGGAGCCCAGGTTTCTCAGCCCCAGGTCCAGGTGGGCCCGGGTCAGCGGGTAGCAGTCAATGCAGAAGGGAAGACCTTGATCTCCATCAGCACAGAGGGGCGCGGGGAAGCAGGAGAGGCAGTCCTGGCGCAGCTGCCAGCCGCTGAGTTCAGAAGAAAAATCAAAAATGAAATAAGAGAAGTGACAGCGGAGAGCATAATGAAGTATATAAACCTGGATAAAGTCGAGCAACGGGCGATAAAAAGTGAAACAGGGGGAGGGGGCGGAGCGACTGCAGCCACATACATCACCCAGGCGTCAGCAGGGGAGGCAGGAGGCGGGGGAGAGCGGCCTCTGGCGGAGCTCGTTAAAGGAGTCTCCAGGTGCCTTTAGGGGGAGGCCACCGACTCCAGCTTAGCGCTCGGCGTGATGGCATTTCTGCAGTTCTAGCAAAGCCCCTTGCGCCCACAGGACTGGGCGAACACATGGTTTTTTTCCCAGGGTTGGGTAGGCCTGCTTTGGTCTCAAGGTTACTGCCAGTTTATGTGAACCGCCCAAGAAGCCCTCATGGTACCACCCACCATGGGCCTGTCTGGGGGCCATACCAGCCATGGAGCCTAGGCATTTCCTGACATTAATGAGCAGCAGCCTATTTGGGGTTTGGATTTCTTGGAGGCTTCAAGTACTATGCAGAGTTCAACCAAAGGGTCATTTTTCAGTAGTCATTTCTAATGTTTTTTGGGGGGGTGAGGTGGGGAGGGAATAATCTTTAAGCAGGAGAAAGAAAGCTTGCACATAAATCTTCCTAAGCAAACTTGTGTAAAGTACTGATGCACTTTATAAGCTGTAAACTGGGCTTTTATTAGCCATTTATGAGCCATTTTTTACGATGCAAGTTTAATATTAAACTATAAAGTTCACAATGCACTTATAAAGACAGATAGACTCATTCCCTTTATAATTCTTGACTTGGATGCCTGGCAAAAGCCAACTGTATCATGTCATTTCAGTAAACGGGCCCAGTTGGGATTTTGGACTCTGGTGCAGGATTAGGTCTGGGAATTGCCAGGCACCCGGGTATGCTGGAGGCGGGAGTGGGAGGAACAGTCAGCTACAGCCATAAAAATAAATGCACGAGCTGGGAGGTAATTTTTCTTCTGACTTTTCTGGAGCGTGGGGCCTTTATAGCCATTTAGGAAGGGCGTATTCTCTAGAGTAGCAATTCTTTTTTAGAGCAGTAACAATATATTGCCACTTGATCCTGTGCAGCCTCCCTCTTTTCCTGATAGATCAGCATAGCTGCTGTATTTTATTTATTTCATTCCATGTGATGAAAGTTAGGTTGGTTTGGAGAGCGCCATGCAGCGTAACTGAAATAATAAGAGATAACCAGGAGCTTGCCCAGTTTAGGACGGCAATGTCCATTTTATCTAGGAAAGAAATATTCAGCATATGGAAAGGGCATGGCCCTCGTGGACTGTGGACTCCAGGCTGAAAATGGGAATTATCAATGGAGGCTGATGTTCACCCCAAGTCACACATCATATTAAATCTCAAGCTTTTTTTGCTTTGTATGTGCTTTTGAATGGTGGGATTTTTCTGGAAGGTGGTAGGGCACATTGGAAGGGATTCAAACACTCAAAGACTCAATATAGCACTCAATGGGTCATCGTCAAATGCAACACTAGAGAACCCACACACTGTGTCCCTAAAAGATCCCCAGTTGTCCTCGGTACCCTTGGCGGCCCTTCCTCTCTGGATGGTGCTATGACAAGAGTTGAAACCCCAACCTCTCGAGGCAGCGTGTTTGTGAGTACCAGGACACCTGCTGCCCAATTAATTCATTAATGAATGAGTTCCTCCCGGAGCCGCTGTCTGGGCAGGCTCTTTCCTGGGTGGAGAGATACACTGGGGAGTTTAAACCAGGCTTTGTCACCATTTGACAGACACCTCTCTGATGGGTCATTGTACTCTGCTCTCTTTAGTGCCAGAGTGCCCATCCAGCTCCACTCTCCCTCTGAAAGTCCGTCACTCGTGGGAACACTAAATTGTACTTTTTGATAAAAAACCCAAACAAAACATGATAGTATGTTCAGCACACTTCACATGGAAGGCCCCCCCAAACCCTTGGGACTGTGGCCATTACTGGTTACCTCCACCTGGAAGGACCTCTCAGGATCATGCCCATCTGACCTCACGTCTCTGGGGTTCCTGGAAATCCAAGCTTCCCATACGTCTAACATCTCTTGGTTCCTATTTCCATGTCACTCTGTGCAACCCATAAACCCATCCTTCAGCAGTCATTCCCCCCACAGCCCACTCTCCCCTGCCCCCCAGAGCTCTCCAGCACGGAACATGTGCTCACGTGGGGGCTGTGCTGTCTGCGGGACCCTCCAAGGAGGAAGGAGTCTTCCCCACCCTAAAGTGTCTCCTTCACATTGCGTCTCCTGGGAAGCTCTTGCAATCCGATCAGAGCTCAGCTCATGGCCAAGAAGGCTTCCCTCCCCTCCTCCCTCCCTCTCCCTCGCAGTTCTTCGGGATCTCACGCAGAGTCCCTCTCATCACTGCGGTTGGGATCTTGGCATCTGATCTCCCACACCACCATCTTTTCCTTCTCCACTCTGCAGCTGCTCACGTCCAGTTCACAGATGGCTCCTGGCCTGTGACGGGTCCCCTTCAGAGTTTTCATCTTTATGATGGTGTGAGAGCAACACTCATTTGGTAGACCTGCACTGCAGATTTAACTCTGGACCAGGCCAGCCGTGGGGTCCAATCCTCTGACATAATGCTGGGCAGAGCAGCAAGCCACAGTGCCAGTCAGCCCGAGACCACAAGGACCAGTGGCTCTTTCTCTACAGTGTGCTCTGTGGCTAGGTTGGGGGGTTGGCAGGAGTATTAAATGCAGTTTCCATGTATGATGGGCTTATCAGAACACAACCCTGTCGTGAATCAAGGATCAGCTGCCTTCCTCCTTAACACCAACGCCTCCCCCTGTAAAATCTCCATTTCAAGCCTCCCTCTGATCACCACTTTCCGCTCTTTACTCACTCCAGTGACTCTTGCATTGAGAATGCCAATTCATTAATTTTAAAGCTCTTCCAACTCTCTGCTCCCTGGAATCTTCATTTCTCTAACAACTAAGCCTACACCCTATAATCCCCTTACCTGTCTAACCTAGTATTCTCTCTCAGTTGTGGTTAACTGTATGAACCCTGCACTTGACTAGGCCCAGCGATCTGTGTCCCACAGTGCCGGGAAAAGAATATGTCACCCTCTCGCTGGTAACTTATTTCACATAAGAGGCAACATTTTGGAATTGACTTTTTTTTTCCACTTAAATAATTCCTTGAGGTTTATTCAGTTGTTGTTTGTATCAACTGTTCATTTTGTTGCTGACAAGTTTTCTATATATCTGATGCGAAAAATTTTCATAGACCAATAACCTGGAACTCACCTAGGAATGCCCATTAATCCTATGCACATCTGATCTGAAAGACGTGATAGCCATCAAATTATATCTGATGAAAATTAACATAAGAAAATTAGAGTCTGAGCCTGAAGGTCTTAATGCCTTCCTGTACTTTTCCTGCTCTCAGTCTTTAATTTCTCCCAATACAGGTGGGGAAGGAAACATCCAGACCTTGTTATTTTGTAGTAGTTCCTCTAGGTCTAATAGGACACATTTTAACTTATAAGAATCTACTTCAGGCACTAAAAATTTAATTGATAGAGAAATGCCACTCCCATAAAGCTCTGTTCTCTCTTCTGTTTTTGTACTATTATTGTTTTATGTATATGGTGCACTATAATAATTATTGTTTTACATGGTTTTGTCTTTTCAAGATGTTAAAAGAAATAATGTGTATATCTGTATAACTTGCTACATTAACCTTCATATGGATCTCTCAGCATATTTCTGTAAACTTGAGTTACCATTTATTGTTATTTTCTTACTCCAAAACCAGTTTGTCTTATTTACCTCCTCTGTGCTTTTTTAAGCACACACATTACCTTTCTATATGTCCAGGTCTAATAATACAATTACATGCACATTTTTATAAAAATGCAATTGCTTTCAAATTTAAGTGGAGAAGAAAAGAGACATGCAGTTGGAGTATCTTTTATAGGTACCCACGTGATTCATTACCTGTGCTCTTTGTGGTGTGTATGTGTGTGTGTATGTAGGGGGATGTCCTCTTGCTTTCAGCCTAAGTAACTTCATTTTGTGTTTCTACAAGGCAGGTCAGTTAGCAACAAATTCCCTGAGTTTTCTGAGTGCTTGGTATTATATTTATTTTTCCTTCCTTATTGACTGATAATTTTGTTGGTTTTAGATTCTTGTTTCACAGGTTTTTGTCTTTCAGTGCTCAGAATATGTCATTCCACTGTCTCCCGACCTTCATTCTCTCTGATGAGAAATCATCTGCTAATCTTTTAGGAGTTTGCTTGAATAGGAGGACTCATTTTTTTCTTGATATTTTCAAGATTTTATCTTTCTTTTCCACTCTGTGTCTGAGTGTAGATCTCTTTGCCTTTATCCCACTTGAGGTGCATTGAGTTTCTTGGATGTGTAGATTAATATTTTTCATCAAATCTGGGAAGATTTCGGCCATATATATTTCAGTCAGCCTTTTCATTGTTGTATCCAAAAGACCCGACAAGACCAATTTTAGAGGAGGAAAAGTTTGTTTGGGGGCTCATGGTTTCAGAGGTCTCAGTCCATAGATGGCCAATTTATTTGCCCTGAGCCTAAGGTCAGGAAGAACATCATGGCAGAGGAAAGTAGCTCAGGGTATGGCAAACAGGAAGCAGAGAGGTCCACTCACAAGGGACAAAATATAAACCCCAAAGGCACCCCCCACGGACCCCTCTTCCAGCACACCTACCTGCCTGTAGTTATCACCTAATCCAGTTCATTGTATGAGTCCACTGATCAGGTTAGACTCTCACAACTCAATCATTTCACCTCAAAACTTTCTTGCATTGTCTCACACATGAGCTTTTGGGGGACATCTCACATCTAAACCATAACATATTATTTCTTCAAATACATTTTTGTTTCTTTGTTGATATTCTCTATTTGATGGAACATTGACATTAGACCTTTGCGTACTCCTTTGAACTATTTTCCTTTAGTTCTTTAAGTACATTTATAACAGCTGCTTTGAAGTCTTGTCTGCCCACCCAACATCCAGAACTTCTCCAAAGCTACTTACTGCTCACTATCTCATACAACCAAACCCTCCAGCTGGAGTCACCCCTGAACAGTGGCAAAGTGGTTTTGACAAGCAAGTGTCCCAAACCATTCCAAGAAGGGGACTGGCTGGGACTCCAAAGAAAGAAGCACTAACCACGGGGCTGAGCAGTCCAGATATTCGTTAGGGGAATGGACTTGGCGAGTGCTACTGATCATCCTTGTGACCCACAGTGAGGGAAAGAGGCTCTTCCTAGGCTCATCTGTGGTGAGGGGAGGGGTGTGGAGTTCACATAGGGCCTAAGGTATGTTGGCCAAGGCCAAGTGGTCTGTGTGACAACCTACACACTTTCATCAGTGACTGGAAAGGTTCAAGGACCTGGTTTGGGATCCAGTCTGCAACTGGCTATACCACAGAGAAGTGGAGACGCTCTGAGACTTTTACTGAGGGCAGAGGAAGAAAGGAGTGGGAACTGTGAGACCCTGTCCCTGCTTTGCTCCTTCCTGGCTAGGGATCGCACTTTCTCTTTTCTTTGCATGTCTCATAATTTTTGTTGGAAGCTGGTCATTTTGTTGTATATATTACAGCAAATTTAGATATCGACCTCCTTACCCCCTTTTCAGGGCTTGTGGTCTTTGTTATTGTTTACATGTTTATTTGTTTAGTTTCTTGGCTGAATGATTTCAGAGAAACCTGTCTGCCCAGTGTGCCTCTGATCTAGCTTTAGTGTCACTGAAAATTTGTTGAAAACAAGAATAAGTAAAATATACTTTTTAATTCTTTCTTTTTGATAATTTTAGTTGAGACATCTCTTCTTGATAGCACATGCATTATTTTAACCAAAATTTGAGACATTTTTTTTGGCTTAATATGAGACTGAACCAGATGCAGAGGGTAAGAGATGGATAAATGGCATGATAGTGACCTGCTCTGCTTCTGGAAAGACTGGCTAGTTTTATATTTAACATATTTTAATGAAACTTTACCTTCCCTCAAGGTGCATGTGGCTTAGCTTTAAAAACATCACACCTGGAAAACCTGCGTCAGCTCTGTCTTTTCCTTGAATACTTTGTGCGGCTGGGTACTGGTTGGCTCCCCAGCAACATGGACGTAAGAATATTTTGCCTTCCTGCCTTGAAAGAATTTTAGGTGCTTACAATGAGATTATAAACATGCTTTGAAAATATTTTTAAAATATTGATATTCAAGATGTTATTATTGCTCTTGTTAGTGATTAGGAAGCATTAAAGGTTAAGTGGTGAGTGTCTCCCTCAAGGACATGCATGTAAACAAACATATTTTGGAGAAAATACCTGTTGAGAGAGACCATGACTTCCTCGCTCATTTGAATCTATGCCCCTACGCTTATTCTGGCCACAAAAAAAGTCATTCATTCAGGTGTTCAAGTCTCCTGCACCTAAAACCTGTCTCTTCTAAGGTGCCTCCTAGGACAGGCACGGCAGTGGGAAAACATGAGTTTTGAGATTGGTACTATGAGACTGAATCCTGATCGTGGGTCCCTGATGGTCTGATGTTCCCTGGGACCTTCGTCTAGGGGTCTCAGCTGCATCCTCTGCCAATGTGCATCTTCTTTCATGGTGGCAGGAGGGGTCAGTGAGGAAGCACCCACCGGGGTTGTGGAACTCAGGAGAGCTCAGTGTCCATGGGAAGCGCCTGCCTTTCACTTGCAGGTTCCCCTTGCTTCCTGGCATCTCCTCAGTTGGAAACGTTTAGTAAAGACCAGAGAGGTGGAGTGACTCGCATCACCCTTTCCTGATGTCTGTCTTGGGATCTGCGGATGAAGCCGCAGACCCCTGAGATACTTGACACTGAGGAGAGAGACGACCTGGAACAGGGGCCCATCAGGTGGGGCCATGTGGCGACAGGGGCATCCTTGTACTGCCAGAGGCCTGGACATACTGAACACTTGAAAGTGAGTAAGGAATGAGCAGGAAGAATGACAACCTCAGGGAGCAGGAACTTTTCCTAGAGCAAGTTTCAGATTCATTGTTCCGGAATTAAAAGTGAGTAGAGATGCACCCAGGTCACCTCCCCCTGTATGCCATCCGGGTGACTGCTTGGTCATTTTCTACTGTGGAAATCCTATCTCGAAAAACTTTATCTAGTAAATAGTCCATTTAAGTCATTTATCCAGGCATTTATTTTCTCATTTTTATTCGTCTACGATATATCCATCTGTCAAAGAGAGTTTCTGGGCTTTACGAGATAAAGATTAAATGACTTCCCCCTTCATTTCTTCTCCCTAGAACCCACTCTCTCTCTTCTTTTTGAGCTTCATTTTATAAAATCGACCCCACCAAGGTTCTGCTTACCAAAACACTGTGTGAGTGACAGTCATTAAGCTCCGCTCTGCCCTGCTGTCTGCCACAGCCGATGCTCTGTACCCGCTGTGCAGTCAGCCGGCTGCGTTACTGCACCCAGGAGGCCTGTGCTGTGGGAGAGGCTGGGAACGGCTCATCGCTGGCTTCTCAATGAGCGCCGTGTGTTCTACATGAATTAAATAATTATTGACTCTGTCATCAAGACAACAATTTTACTTTGTGCCTCTGAGAAGAAAAATAGAGTGTTATGGATTTGGCGGGAGCAGCATGCCTGCTTTGACACACATCGTTATGTGGGGAGAGTGCCCTTTGGTCAACAGAGGTAGCCATTGAACCGCAGCACCTCCACGATGCTGGGCAAGACCACGTGGTCTTCAGAGTGAAAATGAGGCCTCAGTTGTTTGCTTCCCTTAGAAAACATCAGCCCGCAAACAAGAGGAAAAAAATCACTACTGAAAAGGCTTCTGTTTGATCATGAATTTCACTAGCCTCTGTCAAGTAGAGTGAAAGACATTTATAAGCAGCGTTGCTGTCCCTCCTTCTCTGATGTATGAGCAGGGTGTGGAGAATGGTCAATGGTGGGGCCTGGAACTGAGTCTCATTAATTCCCTTCTGGGATGGATTCCAGCCTGTTTTATAGGACTTTATCACCATGTCCTTCTTGTTATTGATAATAATAATACATACAAGCCTCCCTTGGTCCTCTGGGTGATTTGTTCCAGGACCCCCAGATGATACCAGGCTCCATAGGTATTTAAGTCTCTTACATAAAATGACATAATATTTGCATAGAAACCTATGCACATCCTCCCATGCACTTTAAATCATTGCTAGCGCATATGATATGATATGATACCTAGCACGATGAGCAGGCCACGGGGTAGTTGTTACACTGTGTTGTTTAGGGAGCAAGACAAGAAAAACGTCCCCATGTGTTCAGGATAGATGTGGTTTTTAAAGACTAATTTTGTTCCGTGGTTGGTTGAATCCAGCAATGTGGAACACATGGATATAGAGGGCCCACAGTATTTATCACAATGTAATTAAATAATTCATTCACCAAAGTTCACATGGTTAAGAAAAGGAGCAGCTGAAAGTAAAAACCAAGGTCGACTCATTTCAAAGTCTGCATTCTTCATCCAATACACTGATTCAGTTTCCAGGCTACTGAAGGCCACTCAGTGGGGACAGTCATCTTCAGTGGTTGGAAGTCTCACCTTCCAAGTCCCTTAGATGCTCAGCTGCATGACCGTGGCCTCGGAGAACGCCTCCTGGCCGAGGTGTGTGTGCTCCTGGATTTGGTGGTTTTGCTCCATCTCCGGTTCCCTGGAGACTGGGCACGGTTTGCAGGGTTGTTCTTGGAAGCACCAGCCTCAGGGGCTAGACTCATTCCTTCCACCTTGCTGTGGCTCGTGAGCACGCGATGATAGCCACTGCTGAATCTGTGAGGCATAATACCAGATCCCTATCAGCTGTCCACTTTTCCCTAGAGAGACCCCCCTCCATCATTCTGAGGGCCTGGTAGACTGGTTGGCCATGGTGCCCCACTATCTGGTCCAGTGCTGGGCAGGTGACCCAGTGAGGTGAGGCCAGTCAGACTCTCCTGGAAGTAGACACTGGTGAAGAGTCCTCTGGCTCCGAGTGGACTCACTGGGAGGAAGCCAATGGACGCACTTGGACAGTTCCCTTCACTGAGCTCCCGGGAAACGCCTGGCTTTCAGTAGGCCTGGTTTGATGTTTGATTTTGTGACCCAGCCACCCAAATTCTGCCCCATAAATCCTCTTTATTCCTTCCGTTCAGCAGAGCTCTAGGTGTGTGTGTGCTTTTCAGGGTCTTCACTGGCCTCTACTGAAACCCGCAGAGGCGTGAGGTTGCCTCTGGGCGGGACTTGCTGGGACAGATGATGGTCTTGCACCTGAGGAAACCGTCACCTTGGAGAAGATCCTGGAGCAGTTACCACGGCGTGTGTGCCATATCCTTTTGTTAGAGGTGTGAAGAGCATTTTGCAGAGAGCTGTTTCCACACTCCGTGCGCAGGCCTTCCATGCCCCTGGCTTGCATTTGCTCGCTCGTGGGTGGTTCTGGGTGGAAAGGCAGAGGATCCAGGGCTGGGGAGTCCAGCAAGAGTGCAGCCTCCAGAACAAGAGCCCTGCAGGTGCGGGGCCTCCTTGTGAAGTGATGTGAATGTCCTGGAGCCTGCAGTGGTGAGGGCTGGCGCGCTAGCAGTGCACCTGGTGAGCAAGGAGGGCTGGTTGAAATGGTGGAAGAGAGCACGTCTTGCCATTCCAGCCTTTCATAAACCCCACTCTGAATTAGGTTCCTTAGGCATTCTTGTGAGCACACACAGCACTGCCTCCTAGGTGCTACTGTGTGCTCGCACCACAGGAAAGTGAAAACAATCACCCGAAACACTGCACTCATCAGGGATTTGAGGGTGCACAGAAAAGGCTTCAGAAAAATTCATTCCTTCCTTCCTTCCTTCCTTCCTTCCTTCCTTCCTTCCTTCCTTCCTTCCTTCCTTCCTTCCTTCCTTCTTTTACCAGAGATTGAACCCAGGGACACTTAAACACTGAGCCACATCCCCAATCCTTATTATATATTTTTTTATTTAGACACAGAGTCTCACTAAGTTGCTTAGGGCCTTCCTAAGTTGGTGAGACTGGCTTTGAACTCACAACCCTCCTGCCTCAGCCTCCCCAGCCACTTGGATATAGGTGTGCCCACTGCACCCAGCTGTATTTTCTTCATAGCATATCATTAAGACATTTAGGGATATAATTAGTATTAATTCATATTAAATGCATGCAACACTTCCAAACACAAATGTTTCAAATATTATAATGTAAAGCTTCTGTCTGCAAAACTTTCTTCTTCGGTTTCACTGAGACATAATTTACCATCCAGTAAAATCCATCTATTTTAAATGAACAGTGGTGAGTTTGGACAATTGTTTACAGTCCCACCACTGCCAAGAAGAGCATGATAGAGAAGACCCATCATTTCCAAAACTTCCCTCTCGTTATTTTGCAATAATTTCCTAACCTGCCTCTGGAGACCCCGCAAAGTCTGATCTGATTTTTGTCACTTGACTTATTTGCCTGGTTCTATGAGTAGCATAATGTAGATTCATAAAGTAAATTAGGAAATAATGCCACTACTTTCTGAAAAGAGTTTGTTAACAATTGCTTTCTTATATATTTGATATAATTCACCAGCAAAAATATATCTGGGTTTTCCTTTTGGAAAGTTTTTTGTTGTTGTTGTACTGGGGATTGAACTCAGGGGCACTCGACCACTGAGCGGCATCCCCAGCCCTATTTTGTGTTTTATGTAGAGACAGGGTCTCACTGAGTTGCTTAGCACCTCACCATTGCTGAGGCTGGCTTTGAACTCGCGATCCTCCTGTCTCAGCCTCCCTAAGTGCTGGGATTACAGGCTTGTGTCACCACGCCCAGCTTGGAAAGTTGTTTTTTTTTTTTTAATTCAATTTATTGACTATCATGTTATTCAAGTTTGTTATTTTTCCTGGTTCTGATTTAGTAATTTCCATCTGCAAAGGAATTTGTCAATTTAAGTTGTGGAATGTTTCACCTAAAGTCGTCTGTACTATGCTTATTTTCCTTTTTCTGTTACATGGTCTACACTGATACTCATTATTGGTAAATTGCACGCTTTCTTTTTCTCTCTCCTTCATTTATAAGATAGAGGTTTATCAATTTTATTAAACTCTCCAAAGAATCAGCATTGGGTTTCATCGATCCACTTACTGTTTGTCTTTTTAAAATCTCACTGATTACTCCTCACTCATCTTTATGAATTATTAACTTCTGGTTACCATGGATATAGTCTTATGTATAGTTTTTTTTTTTGCATTTTAATTTTGAAACCTAGAGAACTGAGTTTAGCTCTTTGCAAGCACTTAAAGTTATACAATTCCCTCTAAACTCTGCTATTGCTATATCCTTAACAGTTTTCTAAGTTGAATTTTCATTATCAGAAAATTATTTGAGTGCTTTTAGAATTTCACCTTAATTTTCCTATTGCCCTTTAGCCTTTTTTTTTTTTTAATGCTGGGATTGATTTTAGGGCCTCATCTGTCCCAAGCATTGGCTTGACTTCTTGCATTACATTCGACTAGTTGATTGATTTATATTATTATACAAATTCTTAACTTTTAACGGTTCACTTAGATAATTTAGAGCATTTCATGGAAAATACACCCACTTTGCCATGGTGAGGGTCCATATCAGCTGCAGCCTCTGTACTACTCAGATATATCACAAGTCCACAAAATAGGTTTGTAATTTTTTCCCTCAAAGACTCATGCATATTATAACGAAATTGTAAGGGAAACAGGCAAAAGCTGATTTACATTTGCTAAGCTACTTGCCATTTTAAACACTCTTCATTTCCTTCTGAGAATCCAGTTTCCATCTGGCGTAGCCCTTAGTATGCAGAACTTCTCCGAGCTCTTGCTTGAGTGGAGCTGTTGCCAGCACGTTTTCATGGTCTCCATTTACCTGATTATGACTTGACTTTGTGATTTTTAAAGAAAATTTCACTAGACATAGAATTTTATATTGACATAAAAATGAAAAGAAAACATACTGGTCTGCTCTCTTTGACTTTTGAAATTTCTAACAAATCTTCCTTTGGTCAAATTGTTTTTTCTTGCTTTTTTCACTATTTGCTTTTTATTCATTTAACTTTCAACTTTTGGTGGTAGTTTGCTTCTAAATTTTATCCTGCTTGGCAGAAGCTCACAGGTTTGAATCTGTGAATTTTTCTTTTATCACATTTGGAATATCTCATGATCATTTCATCAAATCCTTTTTTCGACCTGATTTGTTGTCTGTTGTCCTTTTGGGGCTCCAATTATGCTTATGTTAGACTGCATTGTGAGATTTAATAGATTTTTGAAACACTTCATTTTTTCCAGTATTGTTTTTTTTTTTCTTTTTATAGGACAATTCTTATTGATCTTCCCTCAAGTTTGTTTGCACTTTCCTATGCCACTGGCATTCTGGCAAATTAATGACTTTACAAAGCCATCCAGGGACTTTTTATTTCAAATATTGTATTTTTCAGCTATAAAACATTCCATGTGGACAGATACTTTTTCTGTTTCTATTTCTCATGTCCTATCTTTTCGCTAGTTAGCCGCCTGCTTTCTTTTACTTCACAGAGGATGGCTGATGGCCAGAAGATCAGGCTGTAAGTTCATTTGTGCTCATTCTTATTTGGCTTCATATCAGAGTTAATGGGAGCATATCAATTTCCTTGTGAGAATGTATTTCCTTTTTTTTTTCCTGCCTCATATGCCAGGTTGATTTTCATAATATCCTGGATATTATAAACATTCCATTGTGGAGATCGTATTATCTTAATTTTTCCACCGAAGTGTTGCTAGTTTTATTTGGGTAAATTATTAACTTGGACTGCAACTTTGGTGTCAGCACTGACCCAGCTCTGATTTTTGGCATGGACCTGAGTTCCTTTAATTCTTCTCCATACCTTCAAGGTTTAGGGGTTACCCAGAGATACGAGGAGATAGAACTTCAGGGTTCCGTCTCCAGCATTTGCCTCTTATGGTTGACTAGATTTAATAGTTCCTGCAGACAGAAGCTGTGATGGTTCCCCCTTGTACCTCCACTGACCTGTACTCCCTGCCCACCATGTTTAACTTCAGGTTAACAGGTGTGGGAGAAGCTCTCAATTCCACATGGCCCCTTCTCCCCAGGATGTGGACTCCCCAGTGGAAAACACCTCCTCTCTGTTCTCTCCAGTGCCTTAACACAGCTGTGTTCTGTGGTATGCCTGTCTGCACATCACTGGGTCTGGTTGGATAATGCCCTGCCATTTCCCTCCCTGGACATCAATTTTCACATCAGGTTTTATGCTCGACCAGGCTATCCTCAATTCTTGATTATGACCTTTCAATGATGATCTTTTCAAAATTTTGATAGTCACCATTGGCAAGAAAATGCATTCCTACTGGTAGGTGATAAAAAATTTAAAACCATTTTTACAACTATTCACAAATTTGCAACAGTTGAAGTGTATTTAAAGGAGCTAACAGCTCGTCTTTCTCTGCACTGTCAAATGCAATGTTGAAATTTCTTGTGATAAATGCAAATGGGTTTCCAATCCAACAGAATGTTTTCATAGCAAGTATTTCAAAATAATGATGATGCTCTAATTAGTAGAAAGCTACGCATTGTTAAAGCTTTCACCCTGCAGCTAGCCTGTATACTGCGGAAAGGGCAACTTAACTGCCAAAGCGTTCCATCTGGGTGACGGCAGAGAGCTGGGACCCCTGGAGCTGCTCGGCGAGGGGCACCTGCTGATCCTGCAGCCTCTTCCACTCCAATTTCGGCATCTTCAGCCATGAGCCTGACTGCTTGGGGATTTGCAAGAAAACTATACCAGTTGCTACACACTTCTGATTTAGGGTGGTGAGGTACACCAGGAAGCTGGCTCTAAGACAGAGGTTCAAGGTAGGGAGAAACCTCCCTGTTGGCTGCGCTTACAGAATGATGGCAGGTAGGAGGCATTGCCTGCTGCTCAATGTTCTCAATGTTTTCTGGACTTGGGGGTTCACTGCCAGACACACAAGCCATGGGCTCCAAGCTCCCCCTGCATGGAGGTTAGAAGGATTGACATGTGATGGACTGTGATCCATTCATTGCACCTGAGTAGGCCCAGAGACTGATTTCCTTCCCATCAGAACCTACAACCAGTACTGCCGTTGACATTCTGAAGTACTTCCATGGTGGAGAGTGGAAAGTCAGGATTATCCCACCCCCACTCTAATTCCTGCCCCCCACCCAACCTTTTCTTAATTCGTCTTTCTGAGTGTTTAGGGTTAGTACAATTTGGGTGGGTAAACTGTTCAGTGTTATTTACACTTTGATGTGCATACTGATCACTTGGAACCTTGTTCAAATGCAGACTCACATTGGGCAGTCATTGGGAGTGAGTAGATTCCGCACTTTTCACAAGATTCTGGTCAATGTGAAGCTGCTGTGGGCCACACTTGAAGTGATAGGGACATACTTTGAACGCCACAGACCTCTGAAGGTCCTGTAAGACAGCAATTGCTATGTAAAATTGCATAGTGGTTAGGGTTATTGCAGGACATGGGGCTCAAATGCTAACTGATTTGCTAGCTAGCTTTGTAATATTGGGTGTACTAGTAGAACCCCAGCCTCGGTATCTTCATTGGTAAATGACATGGTACTACATATCTTCTATTGGGGTTGTTGTGGTGATTAATGAGGCAATACATATAAGAATTTAAAACAGTGCACAGCACTCTAAAAAGTCTCAATAAATATCAGCTATTGTTACTATGCATGCTCTCAAGTTGCTTACAAATTTATTGTAGAGAGGCAAAATCTCCCAATTAAGTAGAAACACAAATTTATCATTGGATAAACTGGATATAATCAAATTCCAAAATACCTAGTAGAAAATATATGATGTGTTTCATTTCAGTGTGTTTCATTGGTCTCGGGGAAGTTTTCTCTGAAGAGGTAAACCCGGCAAGTCCAGTAGAATTTAGAAAGAGTCACCCACGTGGGACAGAGCCTTGGATCCAGACTCTGTCTTTGAGGTTGAGCTAATAAATTGTAATCGGGGTTTATGGACTCACAAGCTGGGAAGAAATGTGGTAATTATTCTGGCTGGGGATGTGTTGATTGTGGGAAATGGAGCTGATTCAAACTGCACAGGGATAAGAGGTTTATTTACAGGATTCCCAGGCAGGGCAACCCAGGGAAAGCTGGAAAATAAAGATTCAAGGAAGGACACGGATAGAGGCCACCCTGGGGTCACTATCTCATTTTCATCTCATTCAGTTGGTTGGTTTCCTCCTGCCTACATGCCAATGAGCTATTTCCAGTCTTTCCCTTCTTAAATCAATAATATCTACAGAGCATCTGGCATTTGCCTGCTCCTGTTCTAGACACCAGCATCAGATAGATCTGTGACCCAGAAAGAGGACATCCCTGGCCTCCTGGTACTTCTACTTTGCAGGGGGAGAAAGACGATGAGAAAACTTGACATATGACTCTGTCCCAGAGCAGCCAGGAATGTGGTGTGGGGACACTTGGAGCAGGCAGCGAAATCCTGCCCATGACTGGGTTGAAGTGCTCTGAGGGTGGCCAGGAGGGGCCTCTTGAGGAGGTGACATCTAGCCAAGGCTAGAAGGAGGTGGGGTGCAGAGAGGTCCGGGTTAGAGCTATGCACCTGGAGATGGTCGGCCTATAAGAGATGGCATTTAAAGCTCGAGGCTGGGAATGAATGTAGAGCAGAGACCAAGGACGGAGGCGTGGGGCACTGTGATCTCACGAGCTTGGGAAGAAGAGTTGAAGGAAGGTGTAAAGGAATCTACAGAGTCTATTGTCTCGGGAATGCGGAGGAGATGGTTGACTGATAAATGCTGATTCACGAAGTGCGGGGTGGCCTGGGGACGCGCTGGGGAGTGAGCAAGGCCGAGGTCAGTAGCAGCCAGCTAGAGCATCAGCTGCAGAGCAGAAGCAATAGCCCAGGCAGAGTAGGGAGAGAGATCTGGTGGCGAGGACGTGGAGGTACGGGGTACAGTCAAATTCTTGGAGGCTAATTTTGAGAAGAAAACGGCATATTTGTGTGCAAAACTTTGTTTTTATACAATTTAATAGACTTGCTTTGTAGGTTCACAGCCAAACTGTGTGGAAGGTACAGAGCTCCCGGGTTCCCACTGTCTCACGTAGGCATGACCTCCCTGCTGTCATCTTCCATCACAGTGGCACATTGATTATGATCAATGAGCATTCACTGGCGGGTCATTAGCACTGAAGTCCGCAGCTTGCATTCGTCTGGCAGCTCTGTGTCGTACATTCTATAGGGTTTTTCAGACCTGATAACGGTAACACGGAACCACCGTGGTCGTGTCGTGAGAGTGGTTTTGTCTGCCAATGTGCCTGTTTGATCTGCCTATTCATCTCTCCCTCATCCCAACATCTAGCAACCACTGACATTTTATTATCGGCAGGACTTTGCCCTTTCCAGAACGTCATATTGTCAGCACCGCACAGCACACGGCCCTTTGAGATGGGCTTCTTTCACTTGGCAAGATGCGTCTGAGCTTCTCCCTCATGTCTGCATGGCTGGGTGGCTCCTTCTGTTCACCAGGGAGAAATGCTCCGTTCTCTGGATGTGCCACGATTTGTTCACCCGCTCACCCACCAAAGGACATCTTAGTGGCTTCCATGTTTTGGTAATCATAAATAAAACTGCTGTAAGCATCCACATGTGGACTTCTGTGTGGATATGCATTTTCTGTCCATTCAGTGTGACTAGTGGGTCATACGGTAAGTGGGTCTCGTTTTGTAAGAAGCTGTCAAAACATCTTCCAAGTTGGCCGCGCCATGTTGCATTCCCGTGAGCAACGGATGGGTTCCTGCTGCTCCACGTTCCCCCAGCATTTGTGGCGCGAGCGTTTTGGATTTGGGCCATGACACTAGGTGTGTGGTGACATCTCAGTGTTGTTTCATTTTAATTCCTTCGTGACCTGTGATGCTGATCATCTTTTTGTAGGCTAGTTCCCATCCGTACACCTTCTTTATTCAGGTCTCTCGCCAATTTCAAAATCAGTGTATTCCATGCTCATTGTTGAGTTTGAAGTGTTTTTTGTTTATTTTAGATAACAGGCCCTTACCAGATACGTTTTTGGCAGGTATTTTCTTCTTGTCTGAGGCTTGTCTTTGCCTTCTCTTGACATTGAGCTTTGCAGAGCAGAAGAATTTAATTTTAATGAAGTTCAGCATAATGATTCTGTCTTTCATGGATCGTGCTTTTGATGTTGTTATCTAAAAAGTCATCCTTATACCAAGGTCATTTAGGTATTCTCCTATGTTATCTTCTGGAAGTTTTATAGATGTACATGTCGCATTTTGAGGGTGTGTGTGTGTGTGTGTGCGCGCGTGCGCGCCGTGTAGAGGGTGGAGCCTATGTCTAGATTCTTTTCTGTTCTCTCTTGCATGTGAACATCTAGTTGTTACTGCGCTATTTGTTGGCAAAACTCTTTACTTCATGGTGCTTTTCTCCTTTGTCAAAGAGCAGGTGACTAAGTTACGGGGGCCCGTTCTGGGCTCCCTCTCCTGTTACAGTGATGTTTTTTGCTTTGCCTATACTATATTGTCTCGGTTACTATGGCCTCAAAGGAAGTCATGAAGTTGACTTTGTCCTTCTTCAATACTGAGCTGGTCATCCTGGATCTTTTGCCTGTCCATATAAACTTTAGAATCAGTTTGCCAATATCCACAAAATAATTTTCTGGGATTTTGATTGGATTTGTGCTATAACATCTACAGGTCATTTGGGGAGAACTGACCTGTTGACGGTGCTGAGCCTCCCCATCCGTGGACATGCAGCATCTCTCCACGTACTTAGTTCATCTTGGATATTTTAGAACTTTACAGTTTTCCTCGTATAGGTCTTTACATATTTACTTATTTTCTTAGATTTGTACTCAAGTATTTTGAGTGCTTCCATAAATTGTAATGTGTTCTTACTTCAAATTTCACTGTTCCCTGCTGGTGTGCAGGACAGTGATTGGCTTTTTTACATTAATTGTGTATCCTACAACTTGCAGATATGAACTTATTAGTTTCAGAAGGGGTTCTTTCAGATTTCTTCTTCTTCTTTTTCTTCCTCCTCCTCCTCCTCCTTCTTCTTATATAGATGACCATATCTTTTGAGAAAAAGTACAGTTTTATTTCTTCCTTCCTAATACACATCTTTTTATCTTTCTTTGGCTTGTTTATTGTGTAAGTTAGGTCTTCCAGTACAAAACTGAAAAGCAGAAGTATGAAGGTCTCCTTGCCTCCTCCTGATTTTAGAGGGAAAGCTTTGATCTTCTTAGCACTAGGTGTAATGTTACCTGCAGGTCTTTCGTAGGCGATCTTTCTCAACTTGAGGAAATTCCCTTTTATTCTTAGTTGATAATTTTTATCATAAATAAATTTGGATTTTGCCAGATGCTTTTTCTGTCTGTATTAATGTGACCACATAATTTTCCTTCTTGAGTCTGTTGATGGGGTGGATCACACTAATTGAATTTTGAATGTTGAACTAGACTTTCAAACCCGCTATAAATCCCACTTGCTTTTGGTGTATAATTCTTATACTGTAGGACTCTTTGAACGTTGTGTTGGAAATGTGGGCATTTATATTCATAAGAGAGAGTGGTCTGCAGTTTTGTTTCTTATAATGTCTTTGATTCCACATGCATAACTCTTGAGGAGCTGCTTCCCTCTCTGCCTGTCTGAGGCCATACCTGGGCACATGGACATTGTCCTGTCAGGCCCAGGGAAACTCTGTGGGGGTTACTAAGCTCCTTCTGTAGGGAAAGGACACACAGCTGCTTGGTTTCCGAGACCTTGCCGTTTGCCCCTATCTGTAATAAACACCAGTCTGAGGACTGAGAGATATCACACTACATAAAAAGAGGCTTGCAGAGGGTGACTGTCGGGAAAATAAGCAGATAGCTCTTACGAATTGCAGCCTGCTATTTAAATTTCTGCTCTTATCCTCTGTGATTGACTGATCTTAGACAAACGTATTAGTAATCAGTGTAGAGACTACCGTCAATATAGCACAATCCTTCTGGAAACATTTTATGTATTTTTTTCTGTATAGTTTCTTAGAGAAAGAAGTTGCATCTGTTCGTTATCAACAGTATAAAGAAATGCCATATATTTCCCCCTAAGACAATCTTGCTCATGTTCAAAAATGGAAAGGGGCGGGGATCGCCGATGTTATACTGAAGTGAGCATGTTAATGCCTGTGCTGTGAATCAGAGACACAGATCGGAGGAAGCAGCCTGCTCTTTGTTCTTTGGTAGGTTGTTGTGGAGGGTGTTTATCTTCCAACAAGACACTCTGGTAACTTACCTGTTTCCTCCCTCTTCAGAGGCAGTTCTTACAAGAACTGGCTGAGGCCCCAACGTTCCTGATCACACGAATAAGGATGGTGACAAAAGATGAGGACCCCGGGGACCTGCTCAGATCAGATGCTGTGTTGTCCTTTTGGTTGTGGATGTAAGATGACATCTTCTTGTTGCCCATTCTGCTGATGGGCAAATGATCCCATTTGGCTGGGATACAATCAGAGGCAGGCGGCTATTCTCCTGGCTTGGTTATTTCTGCGTTTCTGAGTGGTCACAGCTGAAGATCACTGGTGACCAACCATCAGTGCCCTCTCTCTCTGCACACCTTCAGCTCATGGTCCCTGTCCCCTTGCAGACTGTCCCCCTGCAGACCTCCTGGTGACTGTCTCTGCCCACCAGAGCACAAACTCTGGAAGGACAAGGTCAATGACTTAAGTTTTAATCAGAGTCTAGCATATTATCCACTCAGGGCTCAACACTGAACTGTGATGAATAATGAGTGATCCTAGCAGAACCACCTTATTATGGACAAGTGATTGATCGTTTTAAGAATAAAATTGACTTTCGGGAGATATTCAGGGTGTTTGGTTTGGTGTGACTTCTGTTCTCTGCATACCACATACCGTCCATTGATTCAAATGTCATGGTTACCTTTCTCACTGCCTTAATGAGGGTCACCCCAGAATCAGCTTCTGAAATGAGGGTTGAAGATGCCTCGTTTATTTTGGGATTTGCAGAGACAGGAATGATGGGGATGTAAGAGAGGGGAAGGTGGAGCATGGCCCTGAATCCCAGCTCCCTTTATGGGCAAATGAGGTTACATCCTGCAGGAAGCTTCAGGGAATGTTGTAAAGCACACATTCAGAATGACCCTGGCCAAGAGGTTAAGGAGCTGGGGTATTATATCCCCAGCTCATCAGTCCTTGGTTAAGGCTGTGAACAGACGTTAATTCCCAGGCACTTGCGCATAGGCAGCTCAAGGCAGTCAGCCAACAAAGATCCAGGTGCCCACTCTTCCAGGTCAGGCTGCTGTGGTCAGAAATGGTAACAGAAGCCAGGGAGGTGGGAGGGACCCACACAGGGCTGCCAGGAAGACCAGGCCACGTTCATTGAAAACCCCCCACTCCCTCTGTTTGTAGTTCCCACTCTCGGGCCTAATCTCTGCTAATGTAGGAAAATACCCTTTTATCTGGGAGATAATACATGTGAAAGCGTCTTGGAGTGCATTTTATAAACTGTAAAGTGTGCTACCAGAATATTGTCATTATCGTCATTGTAATTGTTGCTACTATGATGGCTTGATTATAGTTATCAGCACTTGAGTGTTGGTACTATGCACTTCCTAGAACAAGAGTGAGACAAGAAATTCAGATACAATTCCACTTATACGTAATCAATAATCGTCCAAACCAAGGCCCAGGGCTTTGCTTGAATCAATTTAGAAATGAAAGATCATTCAGACATTTGCTGATTGTTTTTCCCTTGGGGAACAATGGCCATTAAGATGTTTATCGGGGGCTTATGTGTGTACAACAGATTTTAAACATGTTGGAACCAGACAAAATGGTTTGTTCTTGGGGAGGAGATTGTTAGATCCCAGTTGGACATCTAGCTCTTTTACTAGATGCTATTAAAACTGCCTGATCCTACTTGGAATGTTTAGTCTTATTTGAATCCACACGGGGACATCTGAGGTCAGTGTTTTGATTTCCAGCTAATGCACTTGACTACTATCCAGGATCATGCATTCTTTTCTGGCCCAATCCCCTTAAATTAGACCATTCAGGTAAACATTCTGATCTGGACTGGATTTATTTCTCTTCCATCTGTGGCATTTAGGGACTTACATGGCCAGCCCATCTCTGGAGAGTTTTGTTCTTTTTACCCACATCTGTTCCCAAAACTACCACTTCATTGCCGGTGACTTCTTCTTCCCTTCCCACTGGAACCTCCCAGCATGCCCTTCTGCAGAGGCTACCTGCCATGACAGTTCCTGCTTGAGCAGGATCATGGGCAGCGTGAAGGAGAGGAAAGAGCAGATACCAAAAGTATGCCGGAAATGGAATGGTTGGGATTTGTGACTGATTGGGCATGGAAGGGAGAGGGAGAAGCAGGTGTCAAAGATGATGGATGAGCTGTGTGTTGGTGCCTTCAGCTGAAATGGGACTTACAACGAGAGAGCAGATCTGAGCAAAACATACATAGATACAGTGTTTTGTTCCTCCCACTTTGAATAAAATGCAGCCAACAGCAGTTATGGGTAAAATCAAACTGTACTGTTAAATGACTTAAATTGATTGACAACACAATTATGGATGACAGATGATTACTTGTCTGGCCATCCTGCTCATTGTGCTCAAATTTAGTAACATTCAAATAACTAATCGAGTACTTTTCCTATTGGCACCATGTTTAGAGTCTGGAGAGGTGTCTCACTGGTGGAAGGCACAGGGGAGCAATTTCATGGTTGTGAATCAACCCTATTTAATTAGAAACAATAAAGTCTCATTGTGCTTAACCAGAAAGATACCTGGAAGTGTTAGGCTGGGTATAATCCAGCCACGCTCCCAAGAGTTGGGCTGAGACCCGGGAAGGATGTCAGGGGATGCCTGCATTTTGTACTACTGGTGCCGGCACTGCTGATTCAATTAGATTTAATTTGATTTCTTGCTTGATCCTCTGTCTGGCCTGTAGCTGAAAACCTGAATATTTTTCTGTATTGCTATTGTCCTCAGACAAAGACCTCTTGAATCCACAGAGCCGTCTATAATGTAGCTATCCATTTCCTGCGTGCTCCCTGTGTACCTTAACTGATAGCTATTCAGGCATTTATTTTAGATAGAAAACTGAGGGTCCCTTTGAGTCTGGGCTTTTGAGATCCAAATTGGTAGCCTTGGAAAATTATTCTCTGACAAAGGTCTGTTGAGGGTTCCTGTCATCTGGAACAAGAAGGGGAAGAAAAAGAAAGGCTTGTAAAACCTTCACCATTCTCTTTCATCTATAGAATTACCAAAAGTGCTCTTGGAAGGATGGCCACGCAGACTCACCTGACATTGCTCTAGTGTAAGTAATTTCTGATTATTTCTAGTTTCTCTGTTTGAATCTGTGTATGACCTAACAGTCATTTTCCACTGAGTGGAGATGATGAGATTCTGAGAGAGATACAGAAGAGAGGGAAATGAGTCCCTCAGCCGGGTGCCAAGAGGCAGCCCCAGACAAGGCGCTGGCAGGGGGTGGACAATCCAGACACCAACAGCCTGACCTCCTGCGCACCCAGCTTGTGGCCCAGTGGCTGCGAGTCCTCGAACCTGTGCAGGCCCTGCTCTGAGCACACTCCACCATACCACTGAAGGATTCAGGTCTTAATCCTCGATAGAGGAGGACACTGGGCCCAAAGACATTCACACCTTGACCAGGGTCACAGCGCAGGTGGGCAAGCTCCGATTCCACCCCAGGCTGCCTGACTCCGCAGCCACTGCCCTAACAACTGCAGGACATTCACTGCGTGCCTATGCCACAGGCTGGGGCCCATGTCAAAGTCCTTCGGACAGTTCAGCTTCTTGAACCCTGTGCAGTCATTCTCCTTAATGAAGGATGTGGAATCAGACTCAAAATCATGTAGGAAAAAAAGGAGTTTTTGATTAATATCACAAAACTATAAAATTTAACAGCAGAAACAAAATGATCTGCAAGTATTTAACCAAGGTAAGGTATTGAATCCATGTTTGTTAAATTAATTCATGCTTTTTGAATGACTGGGTTTTATTGTCCATTACTGGCGATTCGTTATGCTGTTGTTTTGAATGTCGCCCAGCCTGTGCACACAGATGATAAGGAGCCCATCTGTATCTCCCACAGACCCTACACAGATTAGGGGATAATAGAGGAAGCACAATAAATATTTTTTATTTGTTCTGATCAGTTATACATGACAGCAGAATGCCCTTCAATTCATGGTACACAAATGGAGCACAATTTTTCATTTCTCTGGTTGTACACAAAGTAGGGTCACACCATTCGTGCAATCATACATGTAGCTAAGGTAGTGATGCCCATCTCATTTTACCCTCTTTTCTATTCCCATGCCCCCTCACCCACTTTGACCAACCCAAAGGTCCTCCACTTATCCCATACCTTCCCCCCATTATAGATCAGCATCTACTTATGGAGAAAACATTCAGCCTTTGGATTTTTTGGGATTGGCTTACTTCACTTGGCATAGTATTCTACAGCTCTATCCATTTACCTGCAAATGCCATAATTTTATTCTTTTTTATTGCTGAGTAATATTCCACTGTGTATATATACCACAGTTTCTTTATTCATTCGTTTACTGAAGGGCATCAAGGTTGGTTCCACAGTTTGCTTACTGTGAATTGTACCGCTGTGAACATTGATGTGGCTGCATCACTGTAGTCTGCTGTTTTTAAGTCCTTTGGGAATAGACCAAGCAGTGAGATAGCTGGGTAAAATGGTGGTTACATTCCAAGTTTTTAAGGAATCTCCGTATTACTTTCCAGAGTGGTTGCACCAATTTGCAGTCCCACCAGCAATGTATGAGTGTGCCTTTCCTCCTACGTCCTCACCAACACATGCTGTCATTTGTATTCTTGATAAGTGCCATTTTGACTGGAGTGAGATGAAATCTTAGTTTTGATTTGCATTTCTCTAATTACTAGAGATGTTGAACATTTTTTCATATACTTGTTGATCGATTGTATTTCTTCTTCTGAGAAGTGTTGTTCAGCTCCTTAGCCCATTTATTGATTGGGTTTTTTTTTTTTTTGGTGTAAAGATTTTTCAGTTCTTTATATATCCTGGATATCAGTGCTCTATGTAGTGTGTATATGATAAAAATTTGCTCCTATTCTATAGGCTCTCTCTTCACCTCATTGATTGTATCTTTTCCTGAGAAGAAACTTTTTAGTTTGAATTCATCCTATTGATAGTTGATTTTATTTTTTGCACTTTAGAAGTCTTGTTAAGGAAGTCAGGGCCTAATCTGACATGATAAAGATTCAGGCCCACATTTTCCTTTATTAGGCGCAGGGTCTCTGGTCTAATTCCTAGGTCCTTGATCCACTTTGACTTGAGTTTTGTGCATGGTGAGAGATAGGGGTTTAATTTCATTTTGTTATATATGGATTTCCAGTTTTCCCAGCACCATTTGTTGAGGAAGCTATCTTTTCTCCAATGTGTTTTGGGCACCTTTGTCTAGTATGAGATAACTGTATTTATGTGGGTTTTCTCTGTGTCTTCTATTCTGTACCATTGGTCTACATGTCTGTTTTGGTGCCAATACCATGCTGTTTTTGTTACTATGGCTCTGTAGTATAGTTTAAGGTCTGGTATTGTGATGCCTCCTGCTTCACTCTTATTGCTAAGGATTGCTTTGGCTATTCTCGGTCTCTTATTTTTCCAAATGAATTTCATGATTGCTTTTTCTATTTCTATGAGGTATGACATAGGGATTTTAATTGGAATCTCATTGACTCTGTATAGCACTTTGGGTAGTATGGCCATTTTGACAACACTAATTCTGCCTATCCAAGAGAATGGGAGATCTTTCCATCTTCTAAGGTAAGAAGCCTAATAAATATTGATTGATATGAGTGACTAAAGATGTCAATCCATTTATCAATCCCTATATATGCTAGCAAGCATGTATATCACTGTTCAAGAAGTAGTGCTCAAGAAATGTTATTAAATAAAATTTAAATGTTTTGCCATTGGAAAAAATCATTTCTCAAAAACAGGAAATAAGGAGGGAATAAAAGGCTTTACCAGAGTCTCATCCTAAGGATGGAGATGGGGTGGGTGGGCTGAACCAGAGTGGGCTATAATGAGAATGACTTAAATGGTGGAATGATCAGCTCTTGTCTACAGGTTTACAGAAATGAAATTAAACTTGGGCTTTCTATTGCAAAACAATAAGCAAATTGAAGGCCAATTATACCAGCTCATCAAAAAAAGGGGGAAAAAAAAGCTGGCGAGCTGTAGAGGATTTTGCATTTCTGAGTAGAACGACTTTTCAGATGAAAGAACTTATTACAAGAAATTGAGAACATCTGGGCCATCAATGACAGAATGCAGTGAATAATTGGACAATCATAGACTGGCATCATTTGAATAAGAGGCACTTCCTCAGTTCCCACTAGGGAGAGTGTTCAAAATTCCTCATCAAAGGGGAAATGAAGCTCGGCTTTTAAAACATGATTTTTCTATACCTGGTTGTTATTTGACTATGAAAGAAATCTATTTTGGGAACTTCTGTTCCCCAACGTTATTCTGGTAACCTAAACCAGGGTAAATGGCAGAGATGTGGGTGGCTGTGCTCCCTCTGTGTCCTCTCCTGCCTGAACTGTTGCCCACTTCTCATTTAAGATCCTGGTGGGCATGATGTTCATGGTGGGCATGATGTTCATGGTGGCCAAGGCAGCTCTGCTTCTCTCGGCTCTCCTTTCTTCTCTCAGACCTCTCTACAACCAGGGTCACTTGCTGAAATCCTAAACTGACCCCTGTGGATCTTCAATGTTCCCCAAAGGCCCACATGTTAAAGGTTTGGTCCCCAGAGGATGCTATCAGTTGGGAATGGACCCTTTAAGAGGTGGGGCCTAAGGGGAGATCTTTAGGTTATTAGAGGCATATCCTTACTGGGGGTTTGGGGACCCCAGGACACTCCTCATTTTCTTTTCATGTCCAAGGAGATTTGAGTGGTTTTCTCTGTGATACACTTCTGCCATGATGAGCTACCTGTCCCCAGGCCTAAAAGCAATAAGCCAATCAATCGCAGGCTAGATCCTCCAACAACTGTGAGCCAAAATAAACCTTTGCTCTTTATAAGCTGATCTCAGGTATTTGTTACATTAAAGGAAGGTTGAATGACACAATGCCAGAGAAACATCTGTTACAGTGAAGGAGCCCCTGCTGGGGACAGGCTCTGGGCAGTCCAGGGAACCCCAGAGAGCCCTGGGCAGTTCTGTGCTCACCTGACCCCAACTCTGCTCAGTGCTGTGTGTCCTCCATCTGTGTGACAGCAGTGACATCCAGCTGTGGTTACGTCCTATTTTAGGTTAAACCCCAAGTTAGGGATTTTGCACATTATTTCCAACTCTTTAATAGTCTCTCTGGGTAGTAAATATCATCTCATTTTACAGCCAAGAAAACCAGAGATCAAGACATGATACAGTCAGTCAGGATAATCCAGATTATGTTGTAGATTAATTTAGAACTTGATGGTTCAAAACCACACACATTTTTTCCACTCCCTTTACCTATCTACCATGGGTTGGCAGGGGCTATGCTCACGGGAACTGTTTGGGCACACAGGGAGATTTAGCAGCCACCACCCCAAATAATACCCATCACTGCGTCTGAGGGGAAAGACAGGCTGGAGCTGAATCTTGCAGCAGCCGTTAAATGCTTATCCCAGAAATGACATTCCTGGACTCTGCTACCATTCAGAGGCCAGAACTGGTTATGTGGTCCTAACCAACCATGAGGCAAAGATGGAGGTAACGAAACCACAGACTCCTTTGTGCAAGCCCACAAATAGACAGCAAGATGCGCTGGGCAGCGTCAGGAGAGGGGTGTACGCATGGCAATCCAGACTGAGGGTTTGACTAAAAAGTTTCTTCTCAGTGAAGGAAACAATCAATGACATGAAGAGAAAGACTACAGGATGGGAGAAAATTTTACCACA